>ML379587.1:21362-88271 GCA_005239525.1 Nicotiana knightiana
TAATATAAAATCTTAAAAAAAGAGAAAAATATTATTCGAGTAGGAAACGAGTATACAATTGTCTATATTATTTATACTATTATAAAAGTATGAAGCCTCGATGCGAAAAAGTAACTTTTCATGTTATGACAAAATAACTAAAATTTTGAATTAACTAATTAGCAAAAGACTTAAATTTAATTCTTTTTCAAAATCATCATGTAAATAAATTTAGTTTTCAAGTTGACATAAATTTATTTTTACAAAGAGAGTATTGGTAATGAAATAAATATAGAAATAGAGCAAAAATAGTTACAATATAACATTAAAGGTCAAAGTGCTAAAAATGCAAATTTAAAGCAATAAAATGTAACAACATAAGACAAAAGGTATTTAAAATGTTATCATTATTTTCTCTCTTCTTATAACCATTCTAATAAATGACAACTTCTTATATTTATGTTTTTTTTATAAAGTATTAACTCTAATATTAGAGTATTTTTTAAGATTTTATATTATTATTTATTTATCGAGCTAACTGGCTAAAAGGGATCAATTTTCATCATATTTAAGAACTTATATATTTCTTTCATTTTATTCAGTAACTCATATTATTTAGTATTTTTTCATATTCTTTAAAAATTATATTACATTAATATAAGGTACACGCGAAAAAGCGCGTACCCTAAAAATAATTGTACTAAAATATTCAATAACATAGATAAATAAAGTCACGCAAAGAAAATATTACTAATTAATACACCATAATAAAAATTAACATAATCTAAAAATACTATATAGGTCGTACTAAACATGTACAACTAATACGTACTATTAATTACACAACTAAGTATAAAAAACAAAGATAAACTAGGTTATACATACTCATTATAAATCAATGCAAAACTAAATATATATATATATATATATATATATATCCAACACTATTGCCATTCCTAGTATTGAATAAAATTTTCTTTATTAGAACTAGTATTGGTTTGAACTTTATTTGATTTGGTTTAAATAATACTTTTAAAAATAAAACTATGGATGTGTTTAAGAAATATTTATAAATTCTATTACAATAAATATTTAAATGCATAAATTACTTTTTTAAATTGTATAAATGTAATGTAGGGTTGGTTTGGTTTCGGTTTGACTTTTTTTAGTTAAAACCAAACCAAATCAAATATGGTCGGGTTTTTTTTACCAACACCAAACCAAATCACACCACACCTCTCTTCTAAACCCTAACCGGCAGCTGCCCTTCTATGGCATCCACGACCGGCAGCCAGCCACCTCTAATGGCTGCACTGCCTCCCCAACCTCCCACACTGTCGTCCAACCATCTACAACCACAAACAACAATGCCTAACCTATTGATTACGCAAAAATCTTAAAACCTACTATCACTAAAGCCCCCATGCAAACCCTAGCTACGTTACCATTGAAACCAGTTGAGTTCCTTCACGGAGAACCAGTTGTGAAGTGGAAAAAATAAGAAGTAAAGCAATCTATCATACAACAAGGGCTTCAACTTGCAGTTCTTGGGAAGGTTTTATTTGGGAAGCCTATTATTAGTGAATTACGTAAATTAATTATAATTCAATGTGAGATTAAAGGCCATTGTTCAATTGGGTTAATTGAAGATAGTCATGTGTTGATTAGGCTGTCATTATTGGAGGACTATATTCATCTTCATTCAAAGCTAGCTTTTTATTTAAAAGCTTAGTCAGACATGTGGCATATGCATTGTACAAAATGGAATCCATGGTGGACACCTGATGAAGGGACTCCCATTGCCATAGCCTGGATTAGCTTTCCAGAATTGCCTCCTAATTTCTTTGGTAAGGAATGTGTATTTTCATTAGCTCGTGCAGTTTATAATCCATTACATGTAGACCTAGCCACTCAAAACGGGACTAGACCTAGTTGTGCTAAAGTGATGGTGGAAGTTAACTTATTAGGTAAATTCCCTCATCGTATTAAAGTTGTGGAAGAGGCTGATGAATCTTGGCCAGATGATTTCAAGTGGATAATGACTAAGTATGATTATATGCAAAAATATTGCAAGACTTGAAAAAAATAAGGGCAT
Organism: Nicotiana knightiana; assembly: GCA_005239525.1. Lineage (NCBI taxonomy): Eukaryota > Viridiplantae > Streptophyta > Magnoliopsida > Solanales > Solanaceae > Nicotiana > Nicotiana knightiana. The sequence goes on from ML379587.1 coordinate 23,437, forward strand.
AGTGAGGCAGAATGATGGGTAATTCATCCTGAATTACACAAGAGATTTGAAGAAGGTGCTGAGGAACAAAGCAAGGAAAAGGCAGTTGTGGTGAGTTCAGATGCAATTGGGACTGCTGTAAATTCAACAAAGGTCCTAACTAGTGGAAAGGTGGTTGGTAAGTGTACTATGAATCATGCCAAGCATGAATGGATGCAAGCAAGGAAGAACAAATACCAACGAGATAATAGGGGTCACATTGTTGATAACAAATAAGGAAAGGAAGTTGAAAAGGGTAAAGGGAAGGCCAAAGTTGAGGAAGTTACAACCAAGAACAAGTTTGATGCCCTAGAGGTTTAGTAGCCTACTATATAAATTATTGACTGTAAAGGTGATGATCATAGCAATGGTAAGAAGAAGGAACATGGGGAAACTCAACAGCAAATTAAGCGTGTGAAGAAGGAAGCGATAGAGAAGGTGGTGGAAAATGAGAATAATGGTAACCCAATTACTTCTGGGATTCAGTCTTCCTTTCGTAAAGATGATCAAGAATTAGCTAAGGCTAATTATAGTGTTCCTAGTGATCAACGTACTGATGAAAGGGCTAATAAGAAATCCACAATCGACTGGGTTCATAGAATATTTGGGATTCGCAAAGAGGAGCTAAAACAACATAACGTGACAACAAACCAATGTTGTCATGAGATTCCATCTCAAACATTTGTAGATTCTGGGCAGATTGAGGATCTTGATGAGGTAAACTCTACAAAGGTATTATGGTGTGATGCAGTTGAGGATGATCAGCTGGGCACAACAAAGACAACAAAAGAAAGGTGAAGAAGGATAAAACGTAAAGATCACCTGGCGATAGGCTGGCGACGCCAGACCTAAAGCCAGGTGCTCCTGATGAGGCAATCACAGTAAACCCTGACCCTAGTGAAACTGGAGAGATTTTGGCATATGTAGATGGTGGTCCGATGTATGCATCCGAGAGAAAACTTGATGGAGATGATAATGGGAAGGTTAGGGATTATATAGTGGGGTCAGATGTCACGACCCAAACCGGAGGGCTGCAACGGGCACCTGGTACCTTACTCAACCGAGTACCAACATCACATATCTTTCTTATGGTACTATCATGGGTAACTATGCCAAAAGGTTCATCATGACATAACCAAAATAAAACATAAGGAAATGCTAGACATATGAGGACCCAACATGATATAGAAACTTATGCATGTGACATATGGGCCTATAAGGCTGACATGATCATTTGTAAACCCATAATATAGGTCGACAAGGCCATACAAGTATCCATATACCTAACATCTGTCTACAAGCCTCTAAGAGTACATAAACATCATAAAGGTCGAGACAAGACCCCGCCATACTGTCATGACCCATATTTCTCTCTGTTGGGTATCGTGATGGCACCTAGTCTTAAGGACTAGGTAAGCCTAATATTCAAGGAATAACTACAATAATAAATAGAATCTAATATTTTACTGAAATAAATAAAAATTTTTTCACATTGTATATACCCAAAACTCGGTTGTACAAGTCATAAGCTTTAAAGAAATTACACTAAAACCCTTAAAAATACAACTGTTCATAAATAACTACAACAGTGCAAACAAAAATATAAGATGGTGACTCCGAAACAGCGAACGCTGAAGCGGTTTTACCTTGAGTCTCCACAAGAGTAACCGCGCTACTAACAATCAATCGGCCGGCTATGCGAAAACTTGGAATCTGCACAAAAATGTGAAGAAGAGTAGTATGACCACACCACAGCAGTGCCCAGTAAGTATCAAGACTAACCTCGGTGAAGTAGTGACGAGGACTAGTCAAGAAACCCACTGGTCTAATAAAACAAACAGGAATAAATATATAAAATGACGGAATATGACATATGTACAAAGATTACACAATACAATTAACTACATAACAATTCAATGCGGGAGGAAAACAATAGTAAATCGACGAAATATCATCATATTACACAGAAAAATGGACGGGAACACAGCCAAAAACCGAAACCCACAATACAGTAAGATCAAGTAATAACTTAGCACTACGATAATCTGCACCTCTGACCTTAGCCAACAACTCCAACAATTTAATCAAACCTTCGAATATAAACTTTCACCCACCAGTTTATATTAAAGACCTTAAATATATTCGTTTCAAAATAGGAAACTTCTTTTGAAAGGTACTTCCTCCGAATACGTATATATACTTTACAGAAGGAAATTCTTTAGATATAATTTCTTCAAGATAAGCGTTCTTTTAAAAATATACTTTCCCAATAAATGTATTTCGAACTTAATTTCCGATAGAACCAGTGCACGACATCACCCTTCTTGCTTTTACTCTAGTCCTTCCCATAGAAATCGACAGATACAACACGTAAATTAAGAAAATTAAGGATGTAAAAGACATTGACAGTGCAACAACAATTGAGATAAAAGTCACGTACAGTACAACAACAATAAGTCACACCAAATATGTAAGTACAACAATAACAGCTCGAAGTAAAGGCACAATGTATACACGAGGAAACATATATCACATCATAATGCATGTCCCTCATCCTCACCTGCAAGGAAACACCCTTCGTGCCATGAACTCAGAATAATATGGCACAACACCACCCTTCGTGCATTAGCACTCAATCAAAATATCACGCACGACATCACCCTTTGTGCTTTTACTCTCAATAATATGGTACGGCAGCACCCTTCGTGCTTTTTGTTTCAATAACATGGCACGCCATCAACCTTCGTGCTTTTACTCTCAATAATATGGCACAACATCACCCTTCGTGCTTTTACTCTAAATAATATGGCACGGCATCACCCTTCGTGCTTTACTCTCAATAATATGGCACGGCATCACCCTTCGTGCTCTACTCTCAGTAATATGGTACGACATCACCCTTCGTGCTTTACACTCTTTCTCATCCAAACAAATGAAATGATAGCATTCAGACAAGGGAATCAACAACATAAACAATAATATAACCATGCTGTCCCGGCAAGGGAGTCAACAATGGAAACAATATCATCAACAAAATGAACAATAATGGAAACCATACTGTCCTGGCAAGGGATTCCACAATGGAAGCAATATCACACCGGTAAGGGAAACATCTATAACCAATATTGCTTAATTAATTAGCTTCACAAAATAAATCCCAACTTGAATCAATGCTCTGCAACAGGAAATGCCAAGAGAATCATCAACATGTATAATCATTAAGTTAAGTCTAAGTAGTGCTTAATGAGAGATCATACCAATCACAATATACGACCCACGCGGATGCTCGACACCAACATATATTACTCCAATTACTACTATACAATTATTGTTCGAGATTATGCTAATTCTAGTCAAATAGGCAGTTTATGAAGGAAGATATATCACGACGGCAGAAAACATAAATTCTTCAGTTAAGTCAATTAAGATCAAATAAGCAACAAAAGAAAACTAAACAAGTAACTTGTAATTTAAGTATAGAGAGATGATATAGCAATCGGAACTCAGATATAACAAATACAACTTCATACACATGGAATATAATGACCAGAGAATCCCAAAAGCCAACCTATTTGCAAATAAGTCCGAGTACGCACTCGTCACCTCGCGTACATGGGCTACAATAAACATAGAAGACTCAATCCTAAGGGGTAGTTCCCCCAAACAAGGTTAGGCAAGATACTTACCTCAAAGACGACAACCTGGTACTCTAAAATGGACTTCTCAGGCGAAAATCCCTCCGGACAGCTCAAAATCCACTAAAACAACTTCAAAATACACATAAAACGTATAAGGAACCATTTCGAATAATAAAGTTTCAGTCTGTACAAAAATATAAAAATCGACCCAAAAGTTGACCCCCGATCCCGCACCTCGGAACCCAACAAATTTTACAAAATCTGATTACCCATTCCAATACGAGTTCAACCATATAAAATTTACCAAATTCCTATATCATTTGGTCCCTCAAATCATGAATTTTCAATTTAGAAATTTTCTTCCAAAACCCACATTTTCCTCTACTCAAAACACAATTTAAACAATAAAAATAATGACTGATTCATGGAATATATTTAATTTTAGTTAAATAACACTTACCCAATCGAATTGTGTGAAAAACCCTAAAATAATCGCCAAGAACCGAGCTCTAGATGTCAAAATATGATAAAAATGGTGAAACCCTCGGTTTTGCATTATATTATGTCTGTCCAGATATTTGAGCATTGCGATCGCGGACCAAAGGATGTGATCACATAGAAGGAGGAATGTGGCTGGCCAAAAAGGTGCTATGCGATCGCGAAGGTATCAATGCGATCACATATAAGGGAAATAGCCACTGTCAAAAATGTGCACAGTGCGTTCGCGAGCTCAGCTGTGCGATCGCGGAGGAGGAATTCTCTGCTGCCAAACGCTGCACTATGCGATCGCAAAACATGGGATACGATCACATTGAACGAAAAACTGGGGGGTAAATAGCAACACAATGCGATCGCGACTACTGCTACGCGATCACATAGAAGGAAACCAGAAGACAAGTTCAACAGTGGAAAAATGAGGGGAAGTAGATCCGAAGCCTATCCGGAACACACCAGAGGCACCCGGGACCCTGTCCAACAACACACACAAGTCATATAACCTCACACGAACTCGCTCGAGCCTCCTAATCGCATAAAACAACAATAAATCGACGAATCAAATCAAAAATCAAACTTATGAATTTTCAAATCTTCAAATATCCAAACTCGTGCCGAAACCTATCAATTGAACCCGGAATGACATGAAATTTTGCAGACAAGTCACAAATAACACAACGGACCTACAACCATTCCTGGAATTCCATTCCGAGCTCGATATCAAAATTTCACCTATCGACCGAAATCGCCGAAAATCCAACTTTCGCCAAATTACCTCAAATTACTCTACGGACCTCCAAAACCAATTTCGTATGCGCGCCTAAGTCCAAAATCCTCATACGAAGTTGTTGAAATCACCCAAAGCTCATTCCGAGGCCGTTTACACAAAATTCACACCTCCGGTCAACTTCCATCATTTAAGCTTCTAAAATTGAAATTTTCCCCAATTCGACTCCGGATTTTCCGGTAATAGAATCCAACCATGCACGCAGGTAGATATACACAATGTGAAGTTGTTCAAGTCCTTACGCCACCGAACATGGCTTATATTCTCAAAACGACTGGTCGGGTCGTTACATCCTCCCCCTCTTAAAAACAATGTTCGTCCTCGAACGTGCCAAGATTCACCTTGAACTCATCCAATCAATGATTGCACACTTCCAACACACACCCGCGAGTGATCCCACGTCACCCCAACCTACATAAGACTGACGACACCACCACAACTGCAATATAGCCTTCCCATTACCGCCGATAAGCCTCATACCTCAATTTCTCACCTTCTACTCATTCCAAAATGACCCGATTCTAAATCTATCCCCGACATTAGCCTCAACAAGATGCATTAACTCATTACTATACCCATAAGGTACGACCACACAATATAGCACATCACACATGGGCTTAAAGTTACACTTTTGATCAGAATAGCTGCCCGAAATCAACTCAGCATTGGCAACTAGCCTCACATTTGAAATGCCCAGAGAATCATCAACATGTATAATCATCAAGTTAAGTATAAGTAGTGCTTAATGAGAGATCATATCAATCACAATATATGACTCACGGGCATGCTTGACACCAACATATAATACTCCAATTACTACTAAGCAATTATTGGGCGAGATTATGCTAATTCTAGTCAAGTAGGCAGTTTATAAAGGAAGACATAGCACGACGATAGAAAAGGTAATTTCTTCAGTTAAGTTAATTAAGATCAAATAAGCAACAAGAGAAAACTAAAAAGCTAACTTCTAATTTAATCTGAGAGAGATGATATAGCAATCGAAACTCAGATATAACAAATAAAACTTCATACACAAGGAATATAAGGACCTAAGAATCCAAAAGGCCAACCTAATTACAAATAAGTCTGAGTACGAACTCGTCACCTCGCGTACACGGTCTACAATCAGCATAGACGACTTAATCCTAAGGGGTAATTCCCCCCCCAAGGTTAGGAAAAATACTTACCTCAAAGACGACAACATGGTACTCTACAATGGACTTTTCGGGAGAAAAGACCTCCGAACGGCTCAAAATCCACTAAAACAACTTTAAAATACACATAAAACGTATAAGGAACCATTTCGAATAATATAGTTTCAGTCTTTACAAAAATATAAAAATCGACCCAAAAGTCGACCCTCGGGCCCGCAACCCGACAAATTTTACAATATCCGATTACGGATTCCAATACGAGTTCAACCATACAAACTTTACCAAATTCCGATATCATTTGGTCCCTCAAATCATGAATTTTCAATTTAGAAATTTTCTTCCAAAACCCACATTCTCCTCAACTCAAAACACAATTTAAACGATAAAAATAAAGACTAATTCATGGAATATATTTAATTCTAGTTGAAGAACACTTACCCAGTCGAATTGTGTGAAAAAACCTCAAAGAATCTCCAAGAACCGAGCTCCAGAAGTCAAAATATGATAAAAATGGTGAAACCCTCGGTTTTGCATTATATTTAGTCTGTCCAGATATTTGAGCATTGAGATCGCGGACCAAAGGATGTGATCACATAGAATAAGAAATGTGTCTGGCCAAAAATTTGCTATGCGATCGCGAAGGTATCAATGCGATCGCATATAAGGGAAATAGTCACTGTCAAAAATGTGCACAGTGCGTTCGCGAGCTCATCTGTGCCATCGCGGAGGAGGAATTCTCTGCTGCCAAATGCTGCACTGTGTGATCGCGAAGCATGGGATGCGATCGCATTGAAGGAAAAACTGGGGGGGGGGGGNCAAGAGCAACACTATGCGATCACGGTTACTGCTATGCGATAGCATATAAGGAAACCAGAAGACAGGTTCAATAGTGGAAAAATGAGGGAAAGTTGATCTGAAGCCTATCCGGAAAACACTTGAGGCCCCCGGGACCCCGTCCAACCACACTCAAAAGTCATATAACGTCACACGGACTCGCTCGAGGCTCCTAATCACATAAAACAACACTAAAAGGACGAATCAAACCAAAAATCAAACTTATGAAGTTTCAAATCTTCAAATATACAAACTCGTGCCGAAACCTATCAAATAGGGCGATTCATGAGATCAATAGGACATTGCATCAACTGGAAAGGGTGAGATATGCTTGGATGCCTAATATTCCATTGTTATGGCCAGGCATAATTCAATATTTTGAAGGATATAAACATATATTTATCACTACAAGAGTAACATGGCATCTTCCTTTTAATGGTTGGTACAAATGGAATACTGATGGAGCCTCAAAAGGAAATCATGGTCCTAGCTCCTTAGACTTCTGTGTGAGGGATGATGAAGGTGATTTAGTGTATTCTAGGGCAGTAGACCTGGAGGTGACAACTAATGTGGTGGCTTAAGCTAAGGCTATTCTTCAAAGGTTGGAATATTGTGTGGAGCATGGTCTTCACCCTCTCTTATTGGAGACTGATTCATTGGTGATGAAGAAAGTGATAGAAGGGGAAGGGGATCCTCCTTGGGTTATTTCAAATGATGTGAAGAAAATTATATAGATTAAGGGCAACTTCAATGTGATCTTTCAACATGTGTTCAGAGAAGGAAACTGAGTGGCGGATTTTATAGCTAACATTATGTTTTCTTTTGCAGGCACATCTGAGTTTCATTCATTATCTGAACTGCCTAGTGCAGGGAGGAGGTTGATCAATTTAGAAAAATCTCAAACACCTAACCTTAGGGTTAGGATAGCAAAGAGAAGAACCCCAGACTAATGGCTTCACAGGATTGGACTCTACACAAACCTGCATGTTTCTTTGTCTCATTCTGTATGTTTTTAAGGTACTTTCCAGTGGTATTAGTATGGCCACATGCTCATTCTGGGGGTTCTTTGATAGTGTACAGGAACAATGCGATAAGCAGGTGTTGGATGGAACAGTTTATCATACTTCTAATATGGCCAAATACTAAGGACAACATTAAACCTGTCATGTGGTATTTCTAAAGATTGGTGAATAATTTCTCAATGGTATTAGCAAGCTTTCATGCTCAATCTGAGGATGGTTAAGCAATGTTTAGAATGATGTCTACACTAAAGGTTCTAGCATGGAAAAATTTGAGCTTACAAGAACAAACAAGGCACAGTTATGAAGCCTGGCTTTTGCCTTGCAAAGCCTGCATAAAGCCAGCTTATGACTGGATTTTGCCTTGAAAAGCCTGCCTAAAGCCAGCTCACGTCAGGCTTTTGCCTTGCAAATCCTGCCTAAAGCGAGCACACGCCTGGCTTTTTCCTTGCAAAGCCTGCCTAAAGCCAGGTCAAGCCTGGCTTTTGCGTTGCAAAGCCTGCCTAAAGCAAGGTCAAGCCTGCCTAAAGCCTGGCTCTTCTACATTTTAAGTTTGATGATTGAGCACAGGATTAATACTTGGACAAACTTAGTTCTCTGTATATGAAGTTCATATAGTAGCTACACTTGGAATACTATTCTGGCTTCAACTATGTGGTGGAGATGTTTGGAATTCATTTTAGCCTATGGACAATATACCTGGCGCCTGGTGAGAGCTTGATAGGTGCTGCTTGGTATTTTCCACTGGCAATTGGATTCACATACACTGACAGGAGAAGGAAGCAGTCAGCTTATTATGTTGTAATAGCTAGTTCATTATATTTTAGATTTTCTATCTTTTTAGTAGCTAGTAGCTTCATGCAACTTCTATTTTGGTTTGGACATCTTATAAGTTTTGGACCCATTTTGGGATTTATTTATATATTAGCCACGAGGAAGCCTACCTAGTGGTATATTTGCTTAAAACAACCGGGTTTCTTTTTCCAGCTTTACTCGGATTATCGGGTTAGTGCAGTTTATCGATTTACTTTGTACACCCCTAGTGATAGTATGTTAGTTACACCTTTTACTAGATTATTAATAATATTTATCAAAATATTTACATGTAATTACTCAATAAGTGACATAAATATACACTCATTTAACTTAAGGAAAATAGAAGAAGAATATATCACATGGAAATTTCTCTGATGAACGTGCGTTGAATTTTGAGTTGCAAGAATGGAATTCTCTCCTTGTTGGAATTAGAGCCGCCAAAATGGGCTTGACCCGTGAGGCCAGCCCCAGCCCGCTATTTGGGTAGGGTTGGGTAGCAATTTTATTTAGATTTAAAATTGAGGCTTATAAGCCCGGCCCAAGTCAGCTTATTAGCCCTTGAGGCTTGACCGAGGTTTGGCCTGAGCCGGCCCTTGGGCAAGAAAATAATTAAATGTAAATCTGAATATTTAATATTTAAAAAAGTAAAACTAAAAAAAACTATTAACTATAATCCCCATTCCCCAACCTTAGATTGCTCATTTACCCTTTCATATAAATTATAATTTAGATTTTTGATATGTATGTAGTATGGCAATATTAGTTTTTCTTTTGCTTAATCAACAACGAACTAAGAAAGTTTTAAGTGGACAATAATTATTTTTTCTAAAAAAATATTACTTTAAGTGGTCAATGATCAGTTCGGTTACTTTAATGTATTACTAATAATTAAACTGCACTTTAGTATAGAAAAGGGTCAAGTTTAATAACCAAAAGAAGTTGATAACACTAGCAAATTTCATGAATTTTAAAATTTTATGGGTTATAATGATGAAATCAACAAATGGTGCTAAACCTAAATTAAAACCCCTCAATAAATAAACTTATTGAAGCAATCTTTCAATATGAGGAAAGTGAAGGAAAAGTATTAAAAAAATATTCATGTAACATTAAACAAGAAGAGCTGGAGATATAAAAAATTTGTATATCAATTACGAGATTCCTTGTCAAGATTCTTGTACTCTATAAACAAATAGAAGTCATTCATATGATTAAGAGACTATGTTGGGATTGCTATTCTAAGGCCTATTAAGATGGCGACCCTCCCTCCCTTGCCCACCAAATTTAAAAGCACGCGCGCCTTGGTCTGGGATGGGCTGAGCTGACCCATTTTGACTGCTCTAGTTGGAATAGTCATTATGAGTTGTGTAAATAGCTCTTCCACCATGTTACTTAAACTTGCAATGTCATATTCTCTCCGTAAAATTGCATACCTAACCGTCATATAATAGCTTCTTTTTGCCGATAACGATTAGTTTCCACAACAAAATAGCTCATGTCCATCTCAATTGACCTCTACGTGTCTCCGTTAACAAAACCTCCCGATACCCCATACCCAATTTCTTCATCGTTCAGAGAAGGAAGCCCCAATTTCGCTCAACTACCCTCTTATGACGGAATCCTAGCTAATAGGGAGTCCACCCACATGATGGTAGGCTATAAACTCACGTTTTAAACTATATTTTGCACTCTAATTATTACACTTTGATTGTATTTGAGCCTAATAGTTAGTACTTTGTACTTATCACGCGTGTTATGCTGTGTAGGATGTGATTTCGAGTTGAGAAGCAAGTTTGGAGTAAGGATAGATTATTTGGAGCTTTGAATTCCTATTAGAAGCCCAAGAAATTAAGTCGGGATCACATTCGGGGGTCGAGGACCGATTTCAGATAACAAAAAGTGAGAAAAAACTTACGCTGAGAAAATTGCACTACCACGCTGCGGGGCGCGCCGCGGGGCATAAGGTGCTAGTGCAAAATTCATGTAGAGTGGAAAACACCTACTCTCTGAAATTTCCAATTGGCGCCGCGCTAGTACAAAATAGTGCCCTACTTTTTCCACTTAGGCTTGGAAATGATAATTTCATCCGGGTCCATTCCTATAGAGTATAAATACACCAAAAATACATATTTTAGAGGACTTTGGACCTTGTGAGTTGTTCAAGAGCATTGGAGGCTTCAAGACACAAGATTTCATCTTCCCTCTACCAATTCAATATGAGAGTTTTTATTGTAACATTGGATTAATGTTTTCTTATTCTTTAACTCTATTTCTGATGATTTTCTCTATATTTATGGAGTAGTCACCTTATGGTTTAACATGATTTAGTGACTTGGGTGTTGTTTATGGATTTGACTACTATTTGATTGCTTGAATTTATTGGAGAAGCCTTAATATTAGTTGTGATTTTACCTTTTATAGTGTTTAATGGAAAGAGGAACATCTTAATGAATATTATTGCAGCGTATCCTTTAGTTTATATTGGTGATTCTTTGAAGTAATAGAGAAAGTTCTTTTAGTTACTTCTTAAATTAAGATTGAGAAATATTCGCGAGAAGTTTCTCTTAGATCATTCATACCAATAGATTCTTGCAAGGTTCAATGCATTTCACGTTAGTTTATTTGAAATATTTAGATTTAACTGAGAGAGGATCCGGAATCAGAAGTATAAGCTAATCACCTATTAAATTCATGAGAATCGTTAGAACATTAGGAGTGAAATAAAATAGTGTCAAATTCAGGATAACCGCCTTGTACCTATCATGTCAAAACTCTTATTCTTCATCTTGATAGTAATCCATTGCTCTACTATCTAGTTATCTGTGATCAATTTTTAAATGCTTTAATTTTAAAAGTTAATTTTAGTTCATAATCATTCTTCATCCTGAATAGTATTTAAGCAAGAAATTACTTGAACATTATTTAAATCAAATCCTTGTGGAAACGATACTTAAACTATATTATCTTTGACTAGCGAGTATTAATTTTCTGTTGTATTTTGCGCTCGTCAAATTTTGGCGCAGTTGTCGGTGATTAGCAATCAATGGTGTTCAAAAATATATTTTGGTGCTAATTTAGGAACCATTTTTATTTTATTCTTCGCAGGTTTTCTCTACTGTATGCAGGTAACATGTTTAACTTCTCTGGTGTATGACTCGATCTTATTCAAAAGAAATGATTCCATACAATCTAGAAGTGGAAAAGCGTCAGCAACAATTGAGTAAAGAGAAAGAACTCACATGAAAATTCTTTGGAAAACCTTTAACCCAATAACACATAGATAAGAATGGTGATGCTTGGGTGGACTTAGCTGTAAGAGAGGCAGTACCACAAAGAGAACAAGTTGCACGTATAGCAGGTAAAGTAGTCCTTAGAGCTGCTGATGAGACTGTCGAAGAGGATGGAAGTCGAAGACTTAATATAAATCGATCCTTGGTTGAAGACCAGTTCGAAAATATGGCCCCCAGTCTTAGGTAATTATGCAAGACCAGTCTACAATGAGGAACTGTCAAGTGTCAGGCCTCCACCCGTAGTAGCAAATAATTTGAGTTGAAGAAAAGGTTGCTTCAAACCATCCTGAACAACTGTGTCTTTATAGGGAAGGTGAATGAAGATTCTAACACTCACTTGATGGACTTTGAGGAAATCGTGAACACCTTCCAGTATAACAGAGTGTCAAAATATGCAGTCTACTTAAGGGCATTCCCATTTTCACTGAAGGATGACGCAAAACACTAGCTTGGAAGCTTACCAATTGGGTCGATCAAGACATTGGAAGTGTTGATATCCAATTTTGCCCTCATATTTTCAAAAATAGTATATATACTTTCAAAATGTCATTTTTACATCATTGTTTAATTTATAAGATTTATACAAGAATTTTTTCATAATTTTTAGAGCTTTAAAATTAATTTTTCTTGCATTCGTATTACTTGAATATTTACTAGTTATTCCCTTCAATTATTTGCGATGACTTAATCATCCAAGTTTGTTATTTTTACACCCACATACATGTTTTAAAATATCTTACATCGTTTCATATAATTATGTATATATTTTAATTTTTACGTAATTTTTGCAATAATAGCATATGTTCATGCATAATTGCGCTTTTATTACATTATTTGTGTCAAAGTAGCATTTTATATTTTTTACAATGCTAAGTTATTATTTTTAAATATTTTACTGCATAAATAATATTTTTATTATTCATTAATTACTTTTGTAAGTGTTTTTTCTATAACATTGATGTATTTAAAATATGGCCCAATTTTAAGTAATTTTCGGTCCAAAATTGGCCCAATCCACTAGCCCAAGAGCTCCCATCCCAAATCAAACGACCCCTTAGTCACAAACCCGGTCGGTACCCGTTTAAACGATCCATCCCACTCCTTTTTTGATCCTGGCCACATACCATAATAATCCCCCTCCTTTCCTTATATCCCCATAACCCTAACCCTAGAGACCACTCCTGTTAGCCAGTCGCTTGTATACTCTCTCGAATCTTCCCCTCTCTTCTCCAAACCCTAGTATCCGTTCGCCTGATTCTCTCCGATTCCGACCTGGAAATGGAATCCACCAGTGATCTACTTAACTTATCAGCCCTCTCACATTATTGGTCGTCTATTTATAGTAACACATAGGTACTTTCCTAATTATGGCAAGTACCACTCCCAAGATCGGACCGGAACGACTCGAATCTTTGGATTTTAGCCTCTATATACGCTCAACAAGGAGCGATTTGTACTTTTGAATTGATTTTCAAGTAACTGGACCCAACTAGCATTTGAGATTCTACATCTCCTCTACTGATTATGATTTGCATGCGATATTTTCTTTCTTTATTTATGTTTAATCGATTATTTTCTTTATTTGGTAAATTATGTTACTTACTCATTGTTAGTAGGTCCAGTATTCTTTAAGTGATTGTTATGTGTATTTGTTAACTCGAAATTGTTTGGTAAGTAATACCCCATCCGGGTCTTAACATGGTTCCAAAACATGGACTTGGGCTGTGCAATAGATACACTCCAGTTCTTAAGCTGAGTTCGCACCTGGGCCTTCTATTCCTAGAAAAGTGAGCTTGTTGAAGACCCAGGCAGTACTGGGTTATTTTTTCACTTCTGGGACTGGTTTTTGGGCCTGTAGTGTCCGTATCTAATATTTATATTCATTGGGCTTGTAATAATTTGTAATAACAACATTTGGGGTATTAGCGAAATTGGGGAAACCGGTCTATTTTAACGTTTGCATGAAAGGGTTGAAATCCTGCCTATAGGATCTGAGTGTTTCATTTTGCTCAACATGCTCTATTTATATATGTTTGTTAGATAGCATGCCTATAGGACATGAATACTTCACATGTTGACATGCTCCACTCCCACACATTATTAACTACCTATTATGATGCAACATCAGTGATTATTTGTTCAATTTGCTTTATTGACATGTGTTAGATATCATTCCCATAGGATCACATTAAGTAATAAATACATGCTATTCACAATATTTGCGTAGATTCATGCCTATAGGAAAATAATTGATTTAGCTACTATTACTGTTATTCCCATCGCATTGCTCGCCTAGAAAGAATGCTTATAGGAATAAAATGATATAGCACCAGTTTCAAATGCTGACTCTTAGAAATACTACCTATAGGATCATGTTGCTCGCCTAAGAAGTTTGCTGATAAAATCAAACGCTTGTGATTTTGAACTGTCAAACGATTTTACTGCCTCATTGCGCAAATAGTTTAGAGATTATGCCTATAGGAATTGTAATACTTATGATCTGTAAATTTGTTGTTCTAAGACAATAATACTGCATGTACGTTTGAAAGTCAGGATCACATAGGAGCCATGAATATAGGATTTAAGGACTCTAATTCGTCTTAATTTTGAAATTTGTCTACTGCCCGCACTATGAACCTGCTCGCGTACATTTGTTTCTTACATGTGGAGGCCAACTTGAGCCATTTATTGTCTTTATGTGCAGTCCTATATGTTTTATATGTCTCTTATATTTAACATTTTTGAGCAACCTAAGTGAAGTTTAGAACCACCCAAATAGAGGTCCAAAGCCTCCTGGACCATCGACATGGGACTGGTAGTGCATGCACATGACACGACTTAGAACTTAATTCGAACGCTTTAGGTAAACAACTTTAAGATAGTAATCGGGTAGCAGGAGATGATAGTCTGTGCCCACTGAATAATATGAGCAAATCCTAACTAAAAGGAGTTGAGAAGTATTATTTATGTGGCACGGGGTCATCTTTTAGGCTAAAAAACTTAGGACCCCCCTTTTCTTTACATAGTTGATATCTACAGTTAGTCATATAAACATTGTAGTTGTATCCTTGCAGTCCTTAATATTTGTACCAATTGTGTTATAGTAAACTTCTTCGACCTTTATATTATCTTTGTTTATTTGATCACCTAGTCTAATTACATAATCCACATAGTTCTATGTTCGGCCGGGACCCACAGTTGTGGACCTCGAAGAGTGCCTAACACCTTCTCCTTGAGGAAATTTCAGCCCTTAGCCGATCTCTGGTGACATTGACTAGTCAAACACAGTTAATTGAAAATAGGTGCCCTAACACACCTTAAAATCGTTAGTTGGCGACTCTTCTCTTTTAATACCCACTTAAAAGAGTTGTCACATGTCGAAACCCGATTTCGTGAGAAAAAAAGGGGCGCGACAGCATGGCGTCTCTGCTGGGGATATATTTAGGCTCTTACCTTAATGAACATGATTTATGTAGGTTATTTTCTTTATGCACATTCCTTCTCTTATTCACCTCTATTTGTTTAAACCTGTTATGACATGCATATCCCCCCCCCCCCTTTCTCANACCTCGAAGAGTGCCTAACACCTTCTCCTTGAGGAAATTTCAGCCCTTAGCCGATCTCTGGTGACATTGACTAGTCAAACACAGTTAATTGAAAATAGGTGCCCTAACACACCTTAAAATCGTTAGTTGGCGACTCTTCTCTTTTAATACCCACTTAAAAGAGTTGTCACATGTCGAAACCCGATTTCGTGAGAAAAAAAGGGGCGCGACAGCATGGCGTCTCTGCTGGGGATATATTTAGGCTCTTACCTTAATGAACATGATTTATGTAGGTTATTTTCTTTATGCACATTCCTTCTCTTATTCACCTCTATTTGTTTAAACCTGTTATGACATGCATATCCCCCCCCCCCTTTCTCACCTCCGTTGTCTAATTTTCTATGACATGCACTTCCCTTCCCATATTCACCTCTACTTGCTATGACCTCTCTTTATCTTTTCAAATTGCTATATCATGTCTACTTCTTACTCGCTTTGCCTATATTCTATTAATTAAACTAACTTTTTCCTTTTTCTCTTCCTTCTCTTTCCTTGTTTATTCTTGCTATTTTATTTATTGCTTTTACATATTCAATCATGCAAGATATTTTTCAACGTGTATTTATCTCTGCATAAAGCATGTTCCACCTCATACTCCATTAGTTCCAATTATCAACATAGCGACACTTGATGAGTGTCGGCGCTCTTCCAAAATTACCCTTTTAAAATCGGAAAGGCTTATTTGCGATAGACTAGTCGATCAACGGTGCAATCGACAGTCCCGTACCTTTCCCTCTCAAGTTGTCCACTTGAGAGTACCTGTCTAGACCATTCTAGAAATCTTACTCCAATATCAAATGTAAATGCATCATGTTAAACCTAGTACGGGTTAAACGTTGTTAACATAATAGCCCGCTAAGATAAGCCTTGTCCAAAGCCCGCTGGGATTTCCACAATCCCAATAGGGATCGCCATGTTATGTGCATTACTTGGAGAAAATATAACAATATGTTGATTATTATCGTGTAAATGGTCAAATATGGAGGGGGAAAGGGCTAACCTTTACTTGTTTTCAGAAAATCAAGCATGAAGTCCCCAGGTTCGGCATGGTCCAAACATCCCACCTTTGCTACTTGACTGGTGGAAAGACCTTGTACCTTGCGAAAAAAATCATGTGAGAATAGTATTTGGTGACTTGCCGTCTGTGCTTAATAACCAACCAAATAGAGCTTTGATTGAGGTTGCTACCATGTTCTGGGATGAGAAAAGAGTGGTTTTCCGATTTGGTGAAATAGAAATGACTCCTCTCTTAGAAGAAATATTGGGTATTGCTAAGTTTCCATGGGATAGTCCGGGGATACTAGTACCAGAGAATCACACCCCTCTCAGTTTTCTAAAGATGTTGGGCTTTAAGAAAAATGAAGAATTACTTTGCTTAAAGAAATCTTACATCCCTTTTGGGTTTCTTTATGAGCGTTATGGGCATAGTAAGTCGTATCATCTTCATCATGAGGAACTTGCTATTACCTCCCTAGGTTAAACGCACCGCCGAGTCTATATATCCAATATCTTCTTCTTGGGATTGTTGATATTTCCAATGAAAGGGGGAAGGATTCACACTCGTTTAGTTATGGTTGCAAGAACTTTAATGGAAGGCATCTAGGGAAAAACCTACACCATCATCCCTATGATCCTAGCTGAACTGTACCGCGCTCTAGATCGGCGCAAACAGGGGTTTGGACATTTTGAAAGTTGCAATATGTTATTGCAAGCCTGGTTATTGGAAAACTTTTAGAAGGGAGAATCTCGTCAAGAGCTTCTGCGAGGCCATTGAATGACTACATAGCTTACCACCATCCAAAGAAAATGACATTCATCCCAGATAGGTTCGCACAACCTGAAAGTGCTGTAAGTTGGGTATGTTTTTCAGCAATCTGACAGACGAGAAGGTACATTGGATGTTTGAGTGGTTTCCTAGTAGTGAATTCATCATCAGGTCGAGGGATGCTACTCATTTGGTATTCATCAAGTTGCGAGGCATTTATCCTTATGCTCCTATAAGGGTAATGAGATAGGCAGGAAGAAAACACGTCATACCTCGGGTTTCCAACATGGTCCAGTACAAGGTAGATTTCAAAAGGGACATCATTCCTTTCAAGTTGAAGGCGCAACATATGTAGAACCAGAAGGTCATTGTGGAAAGAGAGACTATCGAGCCAGACATGTACCATGCCGGTCATGTGTATTTCTATCCATCATGGTTGGTAGAAGATATAGCGGGAGACGTCAAGCCTGGGGTCAATTTGGAAAATAGGACCATTGATGATAATGCTGAGGCACAAGTCAAGTATAGAAGGCTTTACAAAAATGTTTTTGGGTCGTAAGTAGGCATCTGGAACAATATAAAATAGACATGGAGGTTATAAATGAATGGAATGGGATCACCACTAAGTCAACAGAGAGGTTGGAATATCTGGAACAGGGATTAATGGAGCTCGAAGGAAATACGAGAAAGAGGCTTGCAGATTGTCAAAACATGGATGGCAGCGAATGAGGGCATCTAGAAAAGGCTTACTTATTATTGGATATGCGTGACTTGGGGAACTTGATTGATGGAGTCAAAAGAGCCAAGTACAGAGAAGGTCTTACAAGGACCATATAGATTAGCAAATAATGTTATTTACTTTTTCTAGCTTAGTTTAGATTTCGATCGTAATAAGGCTAAATGCCATTAGAGACTTCATTATTATTGTCGATTTAGTAAAAGTTTAGCTCATCTTCACATTAATGAAATGATCATTTTTCTCCAAGTCTATGTGTCGCTTAGGCCTACCTCGGGCACAATAAGGTCCCCAATTAGGACGCCGATTATTACATGATTTTGCAAAACATGTTTAATACTGCAAGAAATATTTCAAATACCCCTTACTAACTTGGTTACCTTTTTTTTTCTTTCTTTTGATTATTCCTATTCCCCAAGGTGTCCATACTGGCATCGTCAACATATCACACTAGATCCAGAGATCCTCCACCTCCTCCTCACCAAGAGATCCCAAAATCAAGATCAAAGGAAAAAATGGATTATATGAGTTTTATTATTAAAGATAACTCCACCATGGTAGAGAATGTCAAAACCTCAGATGGCCGAAGCACTCCGACATAGAATGAACCGGTCTTACGTCTGGAACAAAAGATCTTGGAGCTACAATGATTATTTGAGCAGGTCCGAAACTTGGCAAACCTCTCTCTCACCCTAAATGTCCCTGATATTAACCAAAAAATCCAAACACCTAGAACCAAGAACCACCATATAATACACAAAACCAAACCCGCCACCAAACCCTCCTGCACAACACCAGTACCCCACACCTCCCGAAAACCTTAATCCTCCTCCGGTACCAACTCTTCAAGAACACCATCACTACCCAATCTAATACCCACAGACTACAAGTTATCACACTCCCCATAATGCACCACAACCCACTCCTGATCTCCAAAACACAACAAATGACCACCCTTATGCCCAGATCCCCAGAGTCCACCAAAGAAACCCAACAAACGTGGAAAGCTTACCCCACATTCCGCAACAAACCCTATACATACCCGAATCGACCGAGAAGGACCTGCTCATTAGGAATATGGTGGAAGAACTCAAGAAGCTCACTGGTAGAGTTTAGAATGTCAAAGGTGGTAAAGGTGTTGAATTATGAAGATTTGTGCATTCAGCCAGATGTAGAGTTGCCGGAGGGTTACAAACCTCCCAAACTTGAATTGTTCGATGGAACTGTTGATCCAAAAGTGCATATGAGGAAATATTGTGACAAGCTTGTAGGAGTGGGCAAAAACGAACAAATCCGCATGAAACTGTTCATGCGAAGCCTCACAGGAGATGCATTGTCCTAGTATATCAGCCAGAATCCGAAGAAGTGGGTGAGCTGGGTAAGCATGACATTAAATTTTATGGATAGATTCAGGTTCAACACAGAGAATGCACCAAAAGTTTTCTACATTAAAAACATAAAAAAGAAACCAACAAAAACCATCCGTGAATATGCTACTCGGTGGAGATCTGAGGATGCAAAAGTAAGACTTGCGCACGAAGAAGACCAAATTAATAAGTTCTTCGTTAGAGCTCAAGACCAACAGTTCTATGAAAGTTTGATGGTTGTTGAGAACCAAATATTCTATGACATCATCATGCTAAGAGAAAGAATAGAAGAAGGTATTAAAAGTGGGATGGTGACGAATTTTGAAGCACTCCAGGCCATAAATAAAGCCTTGCAATAAGGAGGTATTTCAAAGAAAAAGGAAGTACGTGCTGTAATGTTGGCCCAAGGTCCTAAATCTCCACTCACATAACAGGCACCTACACCCACATATCAGCCTTCACCCCCAAGATACAAACAACCTACTACTACCTAACACACATATAACACTCAACCCGCATATTACTATTCACCTCAACCCGCCCGCCAAAACTACCAAAAACCATGATCAAACTTCGATCGCAGACCACCTAGATAATACACCCCAATCCCTGAGCCCATAGACCAATTATATGAAATATTGAAGGCTGCTGGTTATGTCACACCCATCGCAGTTGTTGCTATGGAAAATTCTTCTCAGTGGATTAACCCAAACAAGACATGCCTATCATTCAGGAATGAAGGGTCATACAATTGTTTAGTGCCACACACTGAAAAAGACAAAATTCAGACACTGATTGACAACAAGGTCCTACAGGCAAAAGAAACCACACCAAACATGCGTAACAATCCTCTCCCAGATCACAGAGGTGAGGCAGTGAATGTAATAGTTACTGACGAAGAAAGGGATCCAGAAGGGTCAATCGGACTCATTCGAGAGGGGGATGATCTTAAGACGTCTCCGGTCACCCTCACACAGTTGTGGTACAAACCCAAACACCATTTGAGGTCAAAGTAACTGCACCCTTCACTGTGATGGTAGCTCCCACACCATCCGACAAGTCTAATGCAATCCCATGGGACTATGTTGCGGAAGCCAGGAGAAAAGGGAAAGCAAATATAGAGGAGACAGGTGCCGCATAAGGCATGACCAGAACTGGCAAAGTCTATACACCTGAAAACATGGGAGGAACAAGCAAGGGAACTGTATCTGTCATGACCCAAACCGATGGGCCGCGACGGGCACCTGAGTCCTACCTGTCAAACACCCCTAACCGTGCATCTAAAATATGAACCTGAATAGCATCTACTGAATTACGAGAACATTATACACGAAGGAAATCTGCACAAAAAGGCATACATACATATACGTACAACATACGTAGGACGAGCCGACAAGGCTGCTATAGACAACTATACATCTCAAAACTAGAAGCCGGCAAGGCCACATACTATCCAACTAGACATACTGTCTATAGACCTCTAATAGAAACATAACTGTATAAAGATGGGTCTGAGCCATGTCATACCCATATATATCTATATACAAACGTATCGTACCAAAATCAGAAGTTGCTCCGGATCAAGTGGAGCACTCCAACTCTCGCTGATCAGGGATCCTAAGAAGGGGGACAGTCAGCTCGCCTACCTGCACCTGCGGGCATGAATAATGTACTGGGTATGTAAGGCACAGAAATAAATACATAAGAGATATGGAAGAGATAAAGAGTAATTGAATCAACCTGTATGTCTGGATAACTCTGTAATAATAGATCACTTTTAGCATCATGCATATGCGTATGAATGTCATGTCGTGCATAGGTATATGTTTCATAACATCATCAGCCTCTGAGGGCATCCCATCATATCATATCGGCCACTGTGGGCAAAATCATCATCGTATACCAGCTGATCAGGTGGTGGTGCGTATATAACGCCATAACCTTTCCCATATCCCATATACATATACATACATACATATATATATGCGTATATAATGCCGTTTGAATATACATACATATATACGCGTATATAACGCCGTTTGAATCGTATTTCAGCCATTGTGGGCAACATCTTCATCATATACCAGCTGATTAGGTGGTGGTGCGTATATAACGCCGTAACCTTTTCCCATATCCCATATACATATATTTACATATATATGCGTATATAATGCCATCTAGTCATGGGTCAATGCACATGTATAAATGAGTAAAATGCATGAAAAATACGTAATAATCTCAATATTCCTTCCGGATAAACATTTCCAACTGCGTATTATTCTGAGATCCATGAACACAATAATAATAATTCTCACGGGGAATCTAGAATATAGACACCCCTACTATTTCTATGAATAGAGAAATTTAAAGAAACTGTGTATTTGCTCATTTCTTCAGTATAATTCAAACCATGCCAAAAAAAATAAGGGATAGCCTTAACATACCCGTATTAGGGAAATATCCGTGTGTGTCCTCTTAAAATATAGGGAATAAAGTGTTGGAACATAACTTGTTTATCGTCAGAACAAACTTAAAGAAAATTGCTGAGAAGCTTATTATAAAACAATGACCAAATATAAATTGCTGAAAGTGCTGCTCTTATTATTCATGTAAAAACTGGTACTTTTAATATCCTTTAGTGATATATAGAATGCAAGAAAAGGGTGGAGAAGATCTGATGTTGTTATGGTTTTGTTTTGAAATGATTTTGGTGGACTTGAAGTGATTTGATAACACTTCAACGTGAATAAGAGTCATTTCTTAGTAACACCTCCTTTTGCCACTTAACCAAAAATGACCATGAGTCATTCTTTTAATATGTAGTATATGCTTCAACGTTTTGGGGTTAATATCCAATATATCCCTAATTAATTGTGTAGTGTTCCGTAATCCGGTAATTAACCAATTACCCTCATAACTAAGATTTTTTTTAAATTACCTGAAAATACTACTCATTTTTAGTATACTTTATACATTATAATACCGTGGTCATATTGTACCTTGCATTGTACTAGTTCATAATTATTGGGTATTATCGCTCGACCCGTATTTTATTCCAAATTGTCCACTTTCAATGAAACTCGTTTTCTTTAATCCGTGTACCCTTTTATTCGTCATAACACTTATTTATCATTTTTTTAAATAACGTAAATATGTTAACGTCAAAATGATCTCATCCCGAGTTCACGTCGGTTAACAGAAGACGAAACTATTAACGTACGAAAACGCGAGATGTAACATCCTTCCCCCCTTAGAAACATTCGTCCTCGAATGTTTAACCTTTCGGGATTTATATAACCTTGGTAGAGTCGCCCTTGTAACAACGCTAATACCAACTCTTCTTGTAGAAACCCAGTAATTTAACGCCATATAAGACCACAATAATTAATAATGACGATGGCCTCACATGACCAATAACAATAGCTAGCACAAAAATTCGTACACGCACCTTGAGGTTATGACGTCTCAGTCGGACTCTTCTCTGTAAGAGAAAATAGGTAGGGATATCTAGATTTCATGTCTTCCTCGGCCTCCCAAGTCATTTCTTCCACATTGTTGTTCCTCCAATGTACTTTCACGGAGGCTACCTCCTTATTCCGTAGCTTGCGGATTTGTCGGTCTAGGATGGCAACAAGAATTTCCTCATATGACAAGTCCTCTGTAATATGTACATCATCCGTGGGCAACACTCGGGTAGGATCGCCAATGCACTTTCGTAGCGTAGATACGTGAAAAAATGGATGGACAGACTCCAACTCTGAGGGCAATTCTAACTCATAAGCTAGTTGACCAACTCTCCGAATGATCCTATAAGGCCCAATATATCGCGGGTCAAGTTTGCCTTTCTTTCAAAACCTCATCACACCCTTCATAGGTGACACCTTTAAGAATACCCAGTCATCAACTCCGAACTCTAAATCTCATCGCCGCACGTCAGAATATGACTTCTGACGACTCTGAGCTATCAATAGTCGATCCCGGATAAGCTTTACTTTTTCTATGGCTCGCTGAACTAGGTATGGCCCATGTAATCCAGATTATACAACATCGAATCACCCTATATGTGACCTACACTTCCGTCCGTAAAGAGCTTCGTATGGAGCCATCTGAATGCTGGAATGGTAGCTATTATTATACGCGAACTCAATAAGCGGCAGATGATCATCCCAGCTACCTTTGAAGCCTATCACATAAGCTTGCAACATATCCTCTAGTGTTTGAATAGTATGCTCAACCTGTCCGTGTGTCTGGGGATAAAATGTTGTACTAAGACTTACTTGAGTCCCCAATCCCTTTTGGAAGGTCCTCCAGAAGTTAGATGTAAATTGAGCTCCTCTATCCGAGATAATAGATACAGGGACACTATGCTGTCGTACTATTTCCTTGATATGAAGTCTGGCATAATCTTCTGAGGAATATGTAGTTCTAATGGGCAGAAAATGCGTTAACTTTGTGAGCCTATCGACAATCACCCACATCGAATCGAACTTACGCTGGGTACGAGGTAAGCCTACGATGAATTCCCTATTTATTATCTCCCATTTCCAAGTCGGAATCTTCATAGCCTGCAAAAATCCACCGGGTTTTTGAGGCTCAATCTTAACCTGCTGACAGTTAGGACACTGAGCAACAAATTCTGCTATATCCTTTTTCATTCCGTCCCACAAATATATTTCTCTGATGTCATGATACATCTTTGTTACCCCCGAATGGATATAATAATGAGAATTGTGAGTTTCTCCCATAACCAGCCGACGCAGCCCTGAAACATCAGGCACACACAATCGCCCTTGATATTTGAGGACTCCATCTTCTGTAATTTCAAATGGTGTCTTCTCCTTCTGAAGGGTGGTGTCCCTATGACGAGGTAACACATAATCCTCGTATTGGCGTTCCTTTACTTCAGTTACTAAAGAGGATATTGTCGTATCTTGAATAGATATTGGGTGGGTATCTGGTAGTAGGTCAGTAGAAAACTCAATTTCTCGCTCTGGCGGGAGACCTGGAAGTTCATCAGGGAAGATATCTGGAAACTCATTTACCACAGGGATGGACTGAATGGTTGTTGACTCTACTTCCACATACTAAAATCGAACTAAGTGAGAAATACAGACCTTTCTGCTCATCTCCCTTGCCTTGAGATAGGAAATAAATCTACCTCTCGGCGATGCCGTGTTACCTTTCCACTCCAAAACAGGCTCCCCCGGAAATTGAAATCGTACTATCTTTGATCTATAATTAACGTTGGCATCACAAGAAGCCAACCAATCCATACCCCTTATAACATCAAATTCTACCATATCTAACTCGATTAAGTCTGCTATGGTAGGTCGACCATGAACTATTATTACACAACCCCTATATACCTTCTTAACTATCACCGAGTCCCCAACAGGTGTAGATACCTCAAAAGGCTTAACCAACTCAGGTTTTATTTCAAACTTACTAGCAACCAATGGAGTAACGTATGATAAGGTTGAACCTGGATCAATCAGTGCATATACATCATAGGAGGAGACCGATAATATACCTATAACAACATCAGGCGATGACTCTTGGTCCTGTCGTCCTGCCAATTCATAAATGCGTTTCTGAGGGCTGCTCGAGTTAGATGCTCAGCCTCTACCTCTACCACGACTCGTTAGTGCATGGGGACCTTGCCCAAGGGGGTGTACTGATGATGACGATCCAACTACAAATCCCGCTGGCTGAGCTACTCTTGCATCACCTCTCATCGGACATTCCCTCATAACGTGGCCCAGATAACCAGAAGTATAACAAACACCTAATCCCATACAGCACTGTCCGGTATGCTACTTACCACATTGATTACATCGTGGCAAGGGTGGCCTCATCTGATTTGACTCACCCCTATACTGAGAAACTGAGGCCCTAAAATTTTGACCAGGCCTGAATATGTAGAATGATCAAATCTCTTACCGCCAAACTGAGGGGGTGCGCTGTCGAGGGCTGTGATGGATATCTCGAATACTGCTACCTCTGACCACCTCGAAACTCACCAGAAGGACCTGAAGACCTCGCTCTATTATTCTGGCCCTATCATGCTCACGGTCGGTCCTCTGTTTCTATTTACGCTCCTCTACACCCTGAGTGTATGCCTGCATACGAGAAATATCCATGTCTGGATGAAGTGAAACCGACATACAATCATTAAGCAAGTGAGGCTCTAATATGATCACGTGCATGTGAACCCGATCATCCATCTTAGATACAATAGTGGGAGCATACCTAGCCAACGAATCAGACTGAAGACTGTACTCCCAAACACTCATGTTTCCCTGCCGAAGGGTCAAGAACCTATCAACTATGGCTCGCCTACGCTCTGGCGACAGATAATGACGAAGAAAAGCTTCGGTAAACTCCTGCCATACCGCTGGAGGGGCATTCTCACCTCTGAACAATTCCCAAGACTCGTACCAATTAATTGCAACATCTTGGAGTCTATAGGAAGCTACCTCAACTGACTCAGTTGCAGTGGCCTTCATTACCCATAACGTCCTCTGCACTCTATCAATAAATACCTGAGAGTCCGCATTCGGGTCTGCTCCAGTGAATACCGCCTTCACGAACCCTCGCCCTCACGAACATATCTGCGTGACCGATACTTGTTTCCTGATGCCGAGCCTGTGCGGCTACTAATCGGGTCAATAACTGAACAACATCTCTCGTCTCCTGACCCGGCGCATCCGACTGAGGTGCCGAATATACAAGGGCGGGCGCTGAAGCTGGTGTCCTTCGGAGGTCTTCTGGAAAAGGCGGGGTATGTGAACTCTGAGATGGAACCTCACCATGATATTCTCCTCGAGCCCTGGTAACTTGTGGCGCTCGACTAGTAGTCTCACCAACCACGAACTTTCCCTTCTGGGCGGCCGTACTCTTTGGGGGCATTACTGACAATATAACGTATCGTTAGAAACATGAATTCTTGTATTGCATGATCTGAGATGAAAAGAGAGGATAACATCCTATATGTCCTGTAGCCTCATGTTTATAAGTGTGGTACACGACACGCTCATAAACAAGACTCTACTAGACACGGTCTGCAGACAACCCTAGGACAGAACCTGGCTCTGATACCACTTCTGTCACGACCCAAACCGATGGGCCGCGACGGGTGCCTGAGTCCTACCTGTCAAACACCCATAAACATGAATCTAAATTATGAACCTGAATAACATCTGCTGAATCACGAGAACATTATACATGAAGGAAATCTGCACAAAAAGGCATATACACATATATGTACAACATACGTAGGACGAGCCGACAAGGCTGCTATAGACAACTATACATCTCAAAATTAAAAGTCGGCAAGGGCACATACTATCCAACTAGACATACCGTTTATAGACCTATAATAGAAACATAGCTGTATAAAGACGGGTATGAGCCACGTCATACCCATATATATCTATATACAAACGTATCGTACCAAAATCAAAAGTAGCTCCGGATCAAGTGGAGCACTCCAACTCTCGTAGATCAGGGATCCTAAGAAGGGGGACAATCAGTTCGCCTACCTGCACCTGCGGGCATGAAATGCAGCGTCCTCAGGCAAAAGGGACATCAGTATGAATAATGTACTGAGTATGTAAGGCGCATAAATAAATACATAAGAGACATGGAAGAGATATAGGGTAATTGACTCAACCTGTATGTCTGGATAACTCTGTAATAATAAATCACTTTTAGCATCATGCATGTGCGTATAAATGTCATGTCGTGCATAGGTATATGTTTCATAACATCATCAGCCTCTGAGGGCATCTCATCATATCATATCGGCCACTGTGGGCAAAATCATCATCGTATACCAACTGATCAGGTGGTGGTGCTTATATAACGCCATAACATTTCCCATATACCATATACATTTATATACATACATATATACGCGTATATAACGTCGTTTGAATATACATACATATATACACGTATATAACACCGTTTGTCATATTCTAGCCACTGTGGGCAACATCATCATCATATACCAGCTGATCAGGTGGTGGTGCGTATATAACGCCGTAACCTTTTCCCATATCCCATATACATATATTTACATATATATGCGTATATAACGCCATCTGGTTATGGGTCAATGCACATGTATGAAATGCATGAAAAGTACGTAATAATCTGAATATTCCTTCCGGATAAACTTTTTCAACTGCGTATTATTCTGAGACCCATGAACAGAAAATAATAATAATTCTCATGGGGAATAAAAAATATAGACACCCCTACCATTTCTATGAATAGAGTAATTTATATAAACTAGTTATTTGCTCGTTTCTTCAGTATAATTCAAACCATGCCAAAAGAAATAAGGGATAGCCTTAGCATACCCGTATTAGGGAAATATCCGTGTGTGTCCTCTTAAAATATAGGGAATAATGTTTTGGAACATAACTTGTTTATTGTCAGAACAAACTTAAAGAAAATTGCTGAGAAGCTTATTATAAAACAATGACCAAATATAAATTGCTGAAAGTGCTGCTCTTATTATTCATGTAAAAAATGGTACTTTTAATATCCTTTAGTGATATATAGAATGCAAGAAAAGGGTGGAGAAGATCTGATGTTGGTATGGTTTTGTTTTGAAATGATTTTGGTGGAGTTGAAGTGACTTGATAACACTTCAACATGAATAAGAGCCATTTCTTAGTAACACCTCCTTTTGCCACTTAACAAAAAATGACCATGAGTCACTCTTTTAATATGTAGTATATGCTTCCACGTTTTGGAGTTAATATCCAATATATCCCCAATTAATTGTGTAGTGTTCCGTAACCCGGTAATTAACCAATTACCCGCATAACTAAGATTTTTTTTAAATTACCTGAAAATACTACTCATTTTTAGTATACTTTATACATTATACTACCGTGGTCATATTGTACCTTGCATGGTACTAGTTCATAATTATCGGGTATTATATTCCAAATTGTCCACTTTCAACAAAACTCGTTTTCTTTAATCCGTGTACCCCTTTATCCTTCATAGCACTTATTTATCGTTTTTTTAATAACGTAAATATGTTAACGTCAAAATGATCTCATCCCAAGTTCACATCGGTTAACCGAAGACGAAACTTATAACGTACGAAAACGCGAGATGTGACAAAGCCGCCTATTTTCGAGACATGTACTTATGACCTTTGGAGAAAAGCACAAGCAAGGGAATACTCTATCGTTGATCATCTGAACAAAACTACGACTAAAATATCCATTTTGTCGCTGCTGCAAAACTCCAAGACACACAGGAATTCCCTATTGAAAGTGATGAGTGAAGCTTATGTACCCAACAATATCACGAGTGGGGAAATGGACAACATGGTCGAGCAGGTGCTGGAGAGCCAAAAAATCAACTTTCACGAAGATGAGCTACCACCAGAAGAACTAAGTCACAACAGCGCGTTGCACTTCACAGTGCGATTTGAGGACAAGTTCATCGCTAGGGTCCTAATAGACGGAGGATCCAGTCTCAACATATGCACATTGACCACTCTAAAGAGGTTGGGTAAAGGCATACGCGAGATACGAATGGGAAGCATGAATGTGAAGGTGTTTGGTGGATTCCAAAGAGCCACAATTTGAGAAATCAAGCTCAACCTACAAATGGGCCCTACCTGGTTCGATGTCTAGTTCCAAGTGCTAGATATATCTGCTACCTATAATCTATTGTTGGGACGGCCATGGATACACGATGATGTGGTAGTGGATTCTACTCTACATCAGGCTGTGAAGTTTGAAAGGAATCATCAAACTTCACACTGGCCACTCTAAAGAGGTTGGGTAAAGGCCTGCGCGAGATACGAATGGGAAGCATGAATCTGAAGGCGTTT
The DNA here is from genome assembly GCA_005239525.1 of Nicotiana knightiana. Lineage (NCBI taxonomy): Eukaryota > Viridiplantae > Streptophyta > Magnoliopsida > Solanales > Solanaceae > Nicotiana > Nicotiana knightiana. The sequence continues at coordinate 52,826 of ML379587.1, forward strand.
GCTGGATTCCAAAGAGCCACAATTGGAGAAATCAACCTCAACTTACAAATGGGCCCTACCTGGTTCGATGTCTAGTTCCAAGTGCTAGATATATCTGCTACCTATAATCTATTGTATGGACGACCATGTATACACGACGATGTGGTAGTGGATTCTACTCGACATCAGGTTGTGAATTTTGAAAGGAATCATCAAGAAGTGATTATCCAAGGAGATGGAAGCAACCCCATCTACATCAATCAGACCGTTCCAGTCATCGAGACTAGGAAGAATCTGGGTGGGGAGACGTAACATCGCATTGAGCTGGTCAACGCAATTGAAAAGGGTTGATGGTGGAGTAACAAGATAAAAAACAAATTACTATGGAGAGGGTATGAACCTAGCAAGGGTCTCGACAAAAACCTCCAAGGGATTACCTAACATGTACAACCAAAACATCATGGTACAAATTTTGGGCTCGGGAATGAATATACTTGGCAAGAGTACCAAGATTGATCACCGCCATGGCGTGGTCCTTATTCACATGTAAGAGGGGATACGTAGGTAGCCCTGTGAATTTGATTACATCTTAATAAAATCTTAATTTTCCCATGATACAAAACTGGGCAAGATCGTAGGTTCAATCGACATCGTCATGTGTGGAACAACCAAAAAAGTATTGTCAAAAGTATGCATTTAAACCGGGGAAGAATTTTGAGAAGGACCCTCAAAATTCTTAATCAAGGAGGTTGCAATGTCTCTAAATGTATTACAGTAACCGGTTCATCTAAATTACTTGATCTCACACACTACAATACATTCCATACAACTATATAAAAAAAAAAATTGTAAAATGCATACATATTTTTTGAAAACATTGTTTCTATGACAGCCAGATGTTACCCAGGGTAACTCAAACAGGATTTCAAGACAAGGGTGAAGACAAAGCAAGGAATCAGAGCACGAACCGACCTCCCACCCCCTCCCCCCCCCGAAAACTCATGATTTTTCCTTTGAATGCAGGCACGAGAAAACAACAATATTCTTAAAGACATACGCACAACAAATCACTACCTTCAAGACAACAAGCTACCAAACGCAAACACATCCAGCTAAGAAATACTTCACTCTCTCACGGTCACTTATCGGTTTTTTTTTCTCATAAGGCTAAGCACTAGCTTTCCTGCATGAGACTAAGAATTACTCCCTTTTTGCATGAGGCTGAACATTGCCTCCATAATTGAATAAGGCTGAGCACTCCCTTTCTCTGCATGTGACTAAGCATTGTCTCCTTTTCTTACATGAGGCTATACATTGCCTCCATAATTGCATAAGGCTAAGTACTTCCTTTCCCTGCATGAGACTAAAGGATTGTCTCCCTTTCTTACATGAGGCTAAGCATTGCATCCATAGTTGCATAAGGATAAGCACTACGTTTACCTGTATAAGACTAAGCAGTGTCTCCTCTTCTTGTATGAGGCCAAGCATTGCCTCCATAATTGCATAAGGCTAAGCAATGCTTTTCCCTGTATGAAACTAACCATTATCTCCTCTTCTTGCATGAGGCTAAGCATTGCCTCCAAATTGTATAAGGCTAAGCACTGCCTTTCTTTGCATGAGACTAAGTATTGTCTCCGTTTATCGCATAAGGTTAAGCACTTCCTTTTTTTGCACGAGACTAAGCATTGTCTCCCTTTCTTTGAATGAGGCTAAGCATTGCCTCCGTAATTGCAATAGGCTAAGCACTGCCTTTTATTTGCATAAGACTAAAATACTATCTCCACTAAACTACCTAAGACCAAGCACTATTCCCTTTATTCATCTAGGCTTAAGCACTGCCCTCATCTCACACAATACTAAGCCTTGTATTGTCTCGTCCTCGCACATCACTAAGCATCCTATATTTGCATTTCATAGGATGAAATATCACCACTTTGTCCGAAGGCGTCATAGTCTGAAGGCATCATCCTCATAGCTGGGAGACACCATTCAATGGAATAAGGATCTCTTAAAATTGCACATCATTATTGAAAGGCGTCATAGTCCAGAGGCAGAATCCTCATGGCCCGAGGACACCATTTAATGGCCTACGAATCCCTTCATTATATGTTTCATGGCCTAGGACATCATGGTCTAATTACATCATCCCCCACTGTCCAAAAGACAACCTTCATATTCCAAAAGGAATTTGCATCATGTTTAAATTTTTGCAATAACCCATAAATATTAGCATGCACCGTGTTTTATGTTTTGCAGGTAACACGGGTTATAACTGTTCTGCAAACAAGAGCAATCTTTGCTCCGATTTTCATTACACATTGCTCACATCCTCAGATTGCTTCAAGCGTAACCGACTACCAGTAATTGACTACCTTTTACTCTACTACCATTCGAACATTTCCCTCATACACTCGTAACATCCAAAATTCGCATTCCTGACCCCATCAAAATTTCCCGTTACATACAACACTGTCCTACCCAAAAGAACCCTTTGAAACATAAGACCATTCTTATAGCAACTCCATTGGTTTCGCTCACCGTTGGATCCAGAACTACACACGGCCTGATCCCCGTAACACCAGGGATATGTTGGCAACTCAAGAACGAGGGTACGACCCCCATTTTTAAATCACATCATACCCCATTAAACTCGGCCTCATCATTTTCTTTACCCGACAACTCTTTCATCATTCCCGGGTAAAGAAGGGCAGATGTTGATACACAATTTTGCCCTCATATTTTTGAAAATAGTATATTTACTTTGAAAATGTATTTTACATCATTATTATATTTATAAGACTTATACAAGAATTTTTCATCGTTTTCCATAATTTTAGAGCTTTAAAATCAAATTTTTCTTGCATTTGAATTACTTGAATATTTACTAATTATTCCCTTAAATTAATAGCAATGAATTAATCATCCAAATTTGTTATTTTTACACCCACACACATGTTTTAAAATATTTTACATCGTTTCATATAATTATGTCTATATTTTAATTGTTTATGTAAGTTTGCAATAATAGCCTATGTTCATGCATAATTGCGCTTTTATTATATTATTTGTGCCAAAGTAGAATTTTATATTTTTTATAATGCTAATTTATTATTTTTTAATATTACTGCATAAATAATATTTTTATTATTTATTAATTATTTTTATAAATTGTTTTTTGATAAATTTTGTGTATTTCAATTATGGTCCAGTTTTTAGTAATTTTTGGACACAAATTAGCCCAATAGCTACCAGCCCAAACCAAACGACCTTAGTCTCAAACCCTATCGGTACCCATTTAAACGACCCACCCACTCCATTTTCGAACCTGGCCGTTGATCTTAAATTATCAATAGAGCATAATAAATCCCCTCCTTTCCTTATATCCCTATAACTCTAACCATAGAGACCACTCATGTTACCTAGTCACCTCTATACTCTCTCAAATCTTCGTCTCTTCTCCAAACCCTAGTATCTGTCGCCTGATTCTCTTTGATTCCGACTTAGAAATGGAATCCACCAGTGATCTACTTACCTTATTAGCCCTCTCACGTTATTGGTCATTCGTTTAAGGTATCACAAAGGTACTTGCCTAACTATGGCAAGTACCACTCCCAAGATCGGACTGGAACGACTCGAAGCTTTGGATTTTAGGCGGTGTTCCGTCTATATATGCTATAAAAGGAGCGATTTGCATCTTTGATTTGATTTTCAAGCAAGTGGACCCAACTAGGGTTTATGATTTTACATCTCCTCTACTGATTATGATTTGCATGCGACATTTTCTTTCTTTCTTTATGTTTAATCGATTATTTTCCTTGTTTTTTCATCTCCTCTACTGATTATGATTATTTTCTTTCTTTATGTTAGGATACCCCCCCTTATATATAGGGGACCCTTGTCACTTTTTAAGGCACATGATATTCAATACAAGAACAACAACATTCTCTGCTCTCTAACTCAAGCATTCTCTACAATTGCTCCATTGATTTATTGCCTTCATTTGTTGTGTTCGTTAATTGTTCTTCATTTATTATTCATTATTGATCATAAAGGGCCATGTTGGAGGCCCATTAAGCTGTTAATCCTTCATCAATCGCCCCACTATAAAGAACTCGAGATCGACATCAAGGCCCTATTTTGACTAGCTCGAGACTCTGTCAAGCTCTCGAGCTCAACCTCGAAGCATTGTTTCGACCAGCTCGAGACCTCTTCTCATAACTACTCGGTTTCCACCCTTGGCTCTTATCTCATTTTTCTTCACTCTCACATAGCATCTATTGACTAAAAAACTAGTACTAGAATAAATCACATATTGTTAGAACCACAAAATCACATATAATTGTAATTACCATTTTCACGGTAAACACAATTCAATCGGAATTGAAGTCACTTGCTAAAAGAGAGGTCTTTGGACCAGTAGTCCAAAAACCTACTGGTATAAATCCAATTGGTCATAAATTGGTTTTTGCACGAAAAAAGGAATGATAAAGATGAAGTTGAAAGATACAAGGCTCGCCTTGTCGCACAAGGATTATCACAACGACCTGGAGTCGATTATGAAGAAACATATTCACCCGTTATGAATTCCATAACATTTCGATATCTCATCAGTTTAGCCTTACGTGAAAGGCTTGAAATACATATAATGGATGTGGTTACAATTTATCTGTACGGATCACTTGATAATGAAATTTACACGAAGATCCTTGAAGGATATAAAATGCCTGAAGCATATTTAAAATCTCAGGAAATGTACTCAATCAGATTACAAAGATCCTTGTACAGTTTAAAGAAATATGGGCGTATGTGGTATAATCGCCTTAGTGAATAGTTGCTGAAAGAAGGTTATATAAATGATGTTATTTGTCCATGTATTTTTGTAAAGAAAATGGCATCATAATTTGTTATACTTGTTGGAACTCCAAAAGAGCTCCAAAAGGCAATTGAATATCTTAAGAAATAATTTGGGATGAAAGATCTTGGAAAGATAAAAAATTGTCTTGGTCTGCAAATTAAACATTTAGCAGACGAGATCTTTATCCATCAATCTGCCTATACAGAAAGGGTCTTAAAACGCTTTTACATGGACAAAGCGCACCCATTGAGTACACCAATGGTTGTTCGATCACTTGAAGTTAATAAAGATTTGTTCTGACCTCTATAAGAGAACGAGGAACTCCTTGGTCCTGAAGTACCATATCTCAGTGCAATTGGTGCAATAATGTATCTTGCTAATGCTACAAGGCCTGACATAGCATGTTCTGTTAATTTACTAGCAAGATATAGTTCTTCTCCTACACGGAGACATTGAAACGCGATTAAGCATATATTGTGATATTTAAAGGGAACTCTTGATATGGGTTTGTTTAAGCTAACAAAGATAGTGCAGATCTTGTTGGTTATGCAGATGCGGGTTATTTATCTGATCCCCATAAAGCTCGATCTCAAACCGGGTACGTATTTACTTATGGAGGTACTGTCATATCATGGCGTTCCACAAAGCAATGTATTGTTGCTACTTCTTCAAATCATGCTGAGACAATAGCTATTCATGAAGCAAGTAGGGAATGCGTATGGTTGAGATCAATAATTTATTTTATTCGAGAAAAATATGGTTTTGAATGTGAGAAAAGAACCAAAATTTTATATGAAGACAATACTGCATGCATAGCCCAATTGAAAGGAGTATTTATAAAATGTAATAGAATGAAGCACATTTCACCAAAATTATTCTGCACACACGATCTTCAGAAAAAATGGTGAAATTGATGTGCAACAAATCCGTTCAAGTGACAATCTGGCAGATTTATTCACTATATTTTTTCCAACTTCATTTTTTGAGAAGATGGTATACAAGATTGGAATGCGGAGACTCAAATATTTGAAACAAGGTTTTCATCAGTGGGAGTAAAATACATGATGCACTCTTTTTTCCGTACTAAAGTTTTTTCCCACAAGGTTTTCCTTATAAGGTTTTGAATGAGGCACCTAGCAATGCGTATTACTAATTATGTGTACTCTTTTTCCTTCACTAGGACCTTTTTCCCACGGGTTTTTTCCAAGTAAGGTTTTAATGAGGCACATTATCATTTAATGAACATCAAATGGAGAGTGTTATAAGTATATATTATATAATGGATGTTCATTTAGTACTCCGTTGTAAATAATCTTCTTGAAGAAGCTTATCCATATGGGACACTGTCGTATAAATGTTTATCTATTTAGTACTCTATTGGAAATAAGCATCCTGAAGAAGCTTATCATATTTGTACTCCGTTATGGATAAACATTACCCAAGGTAGATGATTATCTACATCTGGTACAGTAGCAACTTACAAGCAACTTACAAGCAGCTTAAACAACAACTTGCGGTAGCAGTTTACAAGCAGCTTACACAGCAGCTTGCAATAGCAGCTTCCTTTCTTCTATAAATAGAGGAGATTTTAGTTCATTATGTACATCAGTTTGAAAGTTAAATAATATATCAGTTTCTCTCTATACTTGCCTTTGGTTTATTTACTTTACAGTCATTATTTTATAACAAGAAGGGTGAAGTTGTAGAAGTTTATTTTTTTAACCCCTCAAAGAATACAAACCGAAGTAAGTTTCTATATTTTTAATATGTTGTTGGCACATGAACTCTTTTATCCGTTTAGAAGTTTATAATTTTATTTTTTGGTTTCCCATCTCTGTCTGGTACTCCTGTGGAATCGACTAATCTGATTTAGGCCAGAAAGCCCCTCTTGGGGGGAGGGGAGGGATAATTCGCTCCCTATCATATGCAATTCATACTCAATTCTCAAACAAGAGATTTTAATTCAGTATGAATGAGTATTTATCACTTTACAATAATCTTTTTCCGTGTAAGGCGGGTCGGTTCATGGATCGATAGTTCTATATTAGCTAAAATAGTTAGGTTTTGTATTTTATATATTTTGGCTTCAAACATTGTGTCTCGGGTTATTAAATGATTACCGGAAATACACATTCCGACTAAGAGTATACTGTTTACCCATAAAATGGTACAGTTAAATTTATACGTGGTTTCTAGACAAGTGAATTGATTTGATCCTGAAATAATAAAATAATTAAGTAAATACACAATGCTTAGCCTTGACATAAAGACAAAATCACGAAGAACAATGATTCAGGAGCATAGATTTCGGACACAGCAGTGATGAAACCAAGGAACAAGAAAGTATAGTTGTATAAAGCATTTAATTGATTATAGTGTAAGTATGCCAAAAAAATCATGTCCCTTACAATGATAACGGAGTTCACTATTTATAGTTGCACCTAAGGAACAAGGTCCTAGGATCATGCCCTTCATTAATGTAAATTATGAGAGCCATTGAAGAAGATGCAACTGTGATCATAAATTCTCTATAACGGGCAGCACATTAAATGCTATGGAATATTCTCCATTAAATGCTACCGGGTGGAGGGTATTTATTGCATCTTTATGAGCCTTATTCTTTCCGGTGAGAGACGGGACAATCGCCTTCGATTTTAGCTATCCCCCGTCTTAGGTTCCACGTGTCCCTCTTTTGGATGGCCACATAGAATAGCATATTTTACCCTATACAGGTAGTCCCCCTGCTTTCTTGTGACATAACTTTGTGTCACCGAGAAGTTTGTAGAAGCACTGTTTTTGGGGGGGAATTACTATGATTCCTTCTAAAAAGCTTCTGACGGTTGATTAGACGCACGTCTCTCCGCATTTAATGTCCCAAATATGCGTCATCCTAGGATTCTGTATAACATTTTCCAGTAATCGAAGTAATCATGGCCACAAATTTAGTTACCTAAACCTTTACTTAGTCTCATCATCCTCTTTCATTCATCCCCCGTAGATCTCTAAACTCTCTTTGTTCAACTTATATCCTATTCTTCGACCTTTCTCCAACTCTCTTCAAACGAATTTTTTTTTGTCTTCTTCCATATAATGAATTCTTCTTCAAAGAATACTAGTCTTCAAAGAACAAGAACAAAACAAAGGACTCTGCTTCTCCAACAACGGGCACCATCATCCCTAGAAGTCTTGTTACGACAAAAGACTTTGAAAGGAAATTTCATTATGCTAGATCTCGTACATGGGTTGTAAGTAGGTAACCTTCTTCCATCCGTCCTTCTAGCATTCATGCTATGAAGGAAGATTATAGTTGCCAGGACCAAACATTTTCGCTCCCGATCTGACGGAGCGGGTAACCCTACCCAAGGAGGGTTTTACACGTATCTCTTTACTTTGGGTGCATTTTCCTTGAGTGGAGAACTTGACTCCATTATTGCGGAGTTTTGCCTCTTCTACCAGGTGTGTTTGGCATCAGTAAGTACTTCTTTATGGAGGAAGATTGCTTGCCTTCGGCGTTTGTGCCAAGAGACGAGAGAGAAGCTATTTTTAGCTCATGTACTGAATCTCTATTCCCCCAAGATCTTTCGAGGGGGAATGATAAACTTCAGCAAGCGCGGCCACCATGCTCTACTATCTAGCATGGATGACGACAATGACCGTGGGTGGATAGAACGACTTGTTTCTATTTCCACCAATGATATCATTCCGACAACGACTTCACCCTTTCTAGAATCATAAAACAACACTCGTAAGCTCCTTGTTTAATACCCTTTTTACTAGAAATTCCTTCACATTTGTACTGATCCTCCACATTTCACATATTTCAACACCTCAGTGGGTTCCGCCTAGGGTTGAAGGCTTGACCCGGTGGGTAATAAGTAGGGATTTTGACCGCTTATGTGCTCTCTTTTACTTATGTTTTAGCTCAAAAATGCGTAAAGGTATATTACGACCCCGACTAATCAAACTTGCCCTAGATTTACAATGCATTAAGTATCCACCTAGGTGGAATTCATGATCCTAGATCCTTTTACCATTTGAAAAACAACTCAAAACCAAAACTATTGTCCTTTAATGTTATATTTTCATACAAAAGAACAAAGAAAAAGTAGAACAACAACCAATATTGTGGAAGTGTAATTTAGGTCAAAACATACAATCAAACTAGATATAGACCTAATCCCATATTCTAATTCCTTATGGATTCGATCCCGACCCTCGATGGGTTTATTATTGCATCGAACGCCTAAATACTTAATTGTGGTGTGGGTTTGGTGTCACGACCGAAACTGGAGGATCATGACTAGCACCCGGGCCATATTTGCCGAGCACCAACGTACATTTTATCTAACCTTCTTTATTATCTTTAAGGTCCAACGAGATCAATGTAAATGGTAGATATGGATCATGAACAATAAACAATGAAAGATAATGGCATGAACATACATCACATGGGATGCCAAGACTGTTAAGAAACTACATGTAAGGTACGAGCTACAACTCTGCCATGCAAGACTATACAACAAACACTAGCCAACAAGGCATACCAAACTATACATGAGTCGAAACGTGTCTATGATCCTCTAAAGGAGCATACGTGATGCAACACTTCCGGAACAGGGCCCCGACATACCCATAATATTTATAACAAAAATACATACCAAGACCACGGCAAGTCCGGAGAAGGGATCTTGCCAATAACCGCTGAACTGGGAAGCCTACTATGGTGGGGGAGCTGCGTCTACCTGTCTATCAGGACTTGCAGCACAACATGCAGCATCCATAAATAAAAATGATGTCAGTACAAATAAAGTACTGAGTATGTAAGGCAGGAAAGCATAAGTAAGAACAATAATGTAAACAGGGATGGAGTAGATACAACCTGTAACATTTGGGTACCTCTACGGGCTACTGAAATGAAATGCATAATACATACATATACATAAAGTTTTAAAAAATACGCCACTGTGGGCAACATCATCATGATATCGTACCCGACCGTAGTAGGCTTGGTAAAACGTACCCCACCACGTGGAGCTCGGTAAAACCGAATTGATCAGTGGTTGCACAATAGGTACCATACCCGGCCGACTATAGCGCGGCTGTGTAAAGATATATATATATATATATATATATATATATATATAATGCAGTTAGACCCATTGGAATAACATTCTGAACCTTTCGGAGTGGACATAAGGTCGATATTCTCCGTACACATTATTAGGACTAAATCTTCATGAAGAATCATATAAGAATCAGGAAGTACCAACAACATTGATAACATAATAATAAGAGAAGCAACATCAACATCAATTGTTCCATAAGAAGGGAAACAATGTAAGTATTGCTAGCTTCTAAGAGTAGAGTATCTTTGGAAGCTCGTTCAACGCATTATGTACAATCGGAATCGTGCAAAAAAAGGAATGAGATAGCCTCACATACCTTGTATATATACTTCCCAACCTCAAGCTATGCAAATTTCACGACTCCTTAATCTACAATAAGAGAAACGACACTGGCGTTATCGTTTAAGCGTCGTAACTATTATGTATCGACCATAACATATTTTACGATGAAACGGACAGCACCTCCCCTATATATATGACTTCATACAAGTCAAAAAAATTACAAAACAACCCAAAAAAAATCAATAATAATCATATTGAGCCTCCCAAAACAGTCCACACAACCTAATCACTTCATACATAAGACGACCACCATAGTAGTGTGAAACGACCCGGAAATGTTACGACGAACCACCAGCACACCACCCTAAATCTATATGGTGTTTATCCAAAACTCCACAGAACAATATTAAAACATGCAGCCGAACAGCAACACAGAACAGTCCACAAAATAGTCCGCTACAAGTGAATAACTCAAACTCACGGCTTCCGATCACCGTCCCGTGAGTTCTTACAAGTGTAGAACGAATTAACATGAATTTACAGCAGAAAAAATGGATGAAAGAGATCATTAGACTCACCTTACTTGTTGGATAACTCAGCCCTTACCTTGGTTCTTCAAACTCTAGGTTTTACCCCCAATTAGAACTTGAAAGAGAGAGAAAATCAATTAGGGTTTGTGGATAATTTCTGGGAGGAAGCTTGCAGGGGTTTAGGTCTTGTTATTTGTGATATACAATGAGGGTTATATTGCAGGAGATAATACTTTAAGTGGTATCTTTGGCCGACCCGAAATTGCCTATTTTTGGGCTCTCATTTAACCAAGTAGGTGACACACCTACTTGTCACCTAGCAGCCTGTGCAGTCTCGCAACAATGCATATATCTCTCTAATACGATGTGGTATTGATAAACGATTTAATGCTTTGGAAACTAGACTTATAGATATTCAATTTGGTGGGTAGATCACCCCGTAAGTTCAAGTAAATTGGGAGTAAATCTTAGTAACATTTGACCTAAAGTTTAAATAAAATTATTAACAAAAGTTCCGACACTTTTTGTCGACTTTTGTTTCATAACTCGTTTGACTTCAAGACTTATGATACAGATATTATATGATTCAAATAACTTTAAAAAAAAAACCCGTTGAGAATATTAAGTACCCCTAGGTTTACCCAAAATTACAGGTTACAACATCCTTGATTCTTTTAACTTCTAATACTTATTAATCACCCTTATACACTCTTGTATCATTTAAGACCAATAGGATTAAATTCTTATCATCTCAAAGGTAATCTCTTCTCAGATTTACGTTGACTAACTTATGGAATGAACCAAAGTACGTGAATATGGGTTGTAACACCCTCCCCCCCAGGAACATTTGTCCTCAAATGTAAGGGTTTATGGGGGAGCCTAACTCATCGTGGATTACAACGGAAATTTCAGGCCGAGTTTCCCCTATAAAATGGATACTAGCCAAACTTGCAGGCAGTTAAACCCAATGTATAGTCTCACAAGGCTATATCAAGCATAATGGATATGTACATTATCTGAATATTACCATTTTGTATGAAGGGAGACTATTCTCAACCTACTACTTACCTCATAGAGCCATTTCACTTTCTAATGCGTCCTGCGTTCCCCCGGGATCCTCGTTATCTTTAATCTGGAACAAGTAAGGGTATTTAGACTTCATCTCCTCGTCGACTTCCCATGTAATTTCTTCCATGTTCTTGTTCTTCCACAATACTTTGACGGAAGCTACATCATTTGTTCTCAGCTTGCGGACTTGTCGATCTAATATAGCAACTGGCACTTCTTCATATGATAGATCCTCTGTAACTTGTTCATCTTTGATAGGGACGACCTCAAAAGGGTCTCCAATACATTTCCTCAACATAGAACATGGAATACTGGGTGAACATTCCAATTCAGATGGAAATTCTAACTCATAAGCATCCTGTCCAATTCGTCGAAGAATTTTGAACGGATCGATATATTGCGGACTCAGCTTAGCCTTCTTCCCAAAATGCATAACACCCATCATCAGCGAGATCCTCAGGCTAACCCAGTCACCAACATCAAAATCCAGATCACGGCGTCGGACATCAGAATAAAACTTTTTCCTTCTTCGCGCCGTCCTCAGCCGCTCTTGTATTAGCTTCACCTTCTCAATGGCTTGAGGAATCAAATCTCTCCCATATAGTTGAGTTTCACCGACTTCAAACCATCCAAGTGGTTATCTACATCTCCTCACGTATAGTGCCTCATACGGGGCCACTTTAATACTAGAATGGTAGCTATTATTGTAGGCTTCTATGAGTGGAAGATGGTCATCCTAATTCCCTTTGAAATCCAACACGTGCTCGTAGCATATCTTCAAGTGTTTGAATGGTACATTCAGCCTGTCCGTCAGTTTGTGGATGGAATATAGTGATGAGATTCAATTGCGTGCCTAAACCTTTCTGAAAAGACCTCCAAAAGTTAGCCGCAAATTGCGCTGCTCGGTCTGATATAATAGATACCAGCACACCATGAATCCCAACAATCTCCTTGATATGAAGCTTAGCATAATCTTCAGCTGTGTAAGTTGTCTTAACTGGTAAAAAATGGGCACATTTTGTAGTCGATCAACTATCACCCATATGGAGTCAAACTTATGATAAGAGCGAGGTAATCCAATAATGATGTCCATGTTAATCACCTCCCATTTCCAGGTCGGAATATCTATATTCTGAAGCAATCTACTGTGTTTCTGATCTTCGATTTTTACTTGTTGACAGCTAGGACACTGGGCTACAAATTCTGGAATAGACTTCTTGATGTTATCCCACCAATACTGCTCCTTAACATCATGATACATCTTTGTCGAGCCGGGGTGGATGGAATGTCGGGATTGATGAATCTCAATCATAATCTTCTCTCTCAACCATGCCACATCAGGCACACATAACCGGCCCTGGTATCTCAGTGCCCCATCTGGTTCGATCTCAAAAGCCATAATTTTAGACTGTTGAATACTCTCTCTCAACGTACTAAGGTAGGATCTTCATATTGTCGTGCTTTTACCTCGGCTACCAAAGATTATTCTGAAGTATTCTGTACAGTAACTTCTCCGTCATTAGAGTCTAACAATCTAGTTCACATATTGGCTAGCTGATGAAGCTCTTTAGTCAACCACTATATACCTGCCTTAATGTGTACTAAGTTTCCCCATTGACTTACGATTGAGAGAGTCTTCCACACTATTGGCTTTACTAGAAGGGTACAATATCTCGACATCGTAATCTTTTAGTAATTCAAACCACCTACGCTGCCTCAAATCCAGCTCCTTCTGCTTGAAGATGTATTGTAAACTCTAATGATATGTGTAGATGTCAACATGGACGCCGTATAAGTAGTGCTGCCATATCTTCAAAGCATATATTACTGCAGCCAATCCCAAATCATCGGTCGGGTAATTCGTTTCATGCTTCTTCTATTGTCTTGATACATAAGCAATCATCTTCCCATGTTGCATCAATACGCACCCCAAGGTCGTCAATCCTTGGAAGTGGGTACTCGTTATTTATAGTAAACTTATTCAACTATCGATAGTCAATACACATCCTTAAGGACCCATATTTCTTCCGCACGAACAGGATTATAGCACCCCAAGGTGAAGTGCTAGGCCTAATGAAGCCCTTATCCAGTAAGTCCTTCAACTGCGCCTTCAACTCTTGCAACTCTACCAGGTCCATCTTGTATGGAGGAATAGATATAGGTGGAGTGTCCGACAACACATCAATGCTAAAATCAATCTGCCTTTCTGGGTGAAGGCCTGGGAGTTCATCTGGTAAAATATCTTGAAATTCATTGACCACGGGGATGGATTGTAGAGTAGGTGGTTTTGCCTCCGCATTTCTAACATGAACGAGATGATAAGTGTAACATTTTGAGATCATCTTCCTTACCTTAAGATAGGAAATAAACCTACCTTTCGATGTCGAAATGTTCCCTTTCCATTCGATGATGGTTTCATCAGGAAATTGAAACATAACCATCTTCGTACGACAAAAAATTTTCATAGCATGAGGCCAACCAGTCCATTCCCATTATCACGTCGAAATCAACCATTTTTAATTCAAAAAATTCACCGAGGTTTGACGACTACAAATCATCACTGTGCAACCTCTATATACTCCGTGCTAGAGGTCGAGCTGATGAGGAAGAACCAGACACAGATCCAGTTGACTGAGCCATACCACCACCTTCTCTGTTAGGACGATCCCACATCATATGTCCAGGTTGTCTGCAAGAATAGCACGCATAAGAACCTCGACAGCACAGTCAAAAGTGGTCCTTGCCTCACTTATCACAATGGGGTGTTGGGTGTCTCGTGTGACTAGTATCCCTATGATATTGCGAGCCTGATGCCAGTGAACTCTGACGTGGACCAGAATAGGTAAATCGATCATACCGAGGCCTCTTAAACTGTGGATGAGCACTAGCTACAAGTGGCGCCGAACTCCTTGAAGACTGGGGCCTAACACTGCCTCTTAAGTCATGAGAATACCCTACAAATCTTGCCCTCTTATGCTGGCCCTATCGTGCTCCCTATCTTCCCTTTGCTGGCACTTACGATCCTCTAGAGTCTGGGCATAAGCTTGAATACGAGAAATATCCATGCCCTCCACCAAGGAGGCTGTCGTGCACTCATTTATCAGATGTGGTCCCAACCCGTTCACGAAAATATGCACCCTATCACTCATCCCGGCCACCATATGGGGAGCATACCTTGCTAAATAATCAAACTGCATACTATACTCTCGCATACTCATATTACCTTGTCTAAGGTTCAAGAACTTATCAGCTCTAGTTCATCGTATCTCAACTAGCAAATAGTGATGAAGAAAGGCCTCAAAAAATTCCTTCCACACAGCTCAGAACCCTGGATCTCTCCCGACTATCATACCAGAAAAAAGCTAAATCTCGTAACCGATAATAAGCCAACTCTTCTCCCTTTGTATATGTAGCATGCATAACCCGCAATGTACAATGAACCTGGTCAATAAAAGTCTGCGGGTCCTTCTTGGGGTATGATCCGGTAAATTTTGGAGGGTCTAGATTAATAGAATCACGAACTCTCGTACTATCCAATTTATCAACAACACCAGTATTCTCCCTCTGAGCCTGAGCAGCTACCAAGCTAGTCAAAAACTGCACCGCATTCCGCATATCCTGGTCTGTAAGGCCAGACGGAGGAACTAGTGGTGCTGAGTGCCTCCTAATATCCTCTGGATGAGGTGGAGTAAATGAGGTATGAGACGACATCTCACCCTGAGCCTCACTTTGGCATGCTCTGGCTTGAGGCACCTGACCGGTATCCTCTCGCGCAGCTATATCAAGCTGTCTACTAATCGCTTGCTTCTTAGTTGAAGGCATCGCTGAAAGAAAACAAGGTTAATATTAGATACGAACACTAAAGACTCAAATCTACGCACGATCTTGATTCAGGAAAAAGGTAACAACCCTAGATGTCATATAGTCTCCTGATTATAAGTGTGGCGAGATACACATCCATAATGAAGACTCTACGAGACACCGCTCATAGACAACCACTAGGACAGACTTGCTCTGATACCAGGTTTGTCACGACCCAAACTGGAGGATTATGACGAGCACCCGGGTAATACTTGTCGAGCACCAACGTACATTATGTCTAACCTTCTTTATTATTTTTAAGGGCCGATGAAAACAATGTAAATGGTAGATATGGATCATGAGCAATCAACAATGAAATATAATGGAATGATCATACATCACATGGTATGTCAAGACTGCTAAGAAACTACATGTAAGGTACGAGCTACAACGCTGCCATGAAAGACTATACAACAAAAATTATCCAACAAGGCATACCAAACTATACATGAGTCGACACCTGTCTATGAGTCTCTAAAGGAGCATAAGTGATGCAACATTGCCGGAATAGGGCCCCGGCATACCCATAATATCTATAACAAAAATGCATACCAAGACACTGGAAAGTCCAGAGAAGGGATCTTGCCAATAACCGTTGAACTGGGAAGCATACTGTGGTTGGGGAGCTGCGTCTACCTGTCTATCAGGACCTGCAACACAACATGCAGTGTCCAAAAATAATAAGGACGTCAGTACGAATAAAGTACTGAGTATGTAAGGCAGGAAATCATAAGTAAGAACAATAATGTAAACAGGGATAGAGTAGATACAACCTCTAACATATGGGTACCTCTGAGGCTACTGACATGAAATGCGTGACACATACATATATATACATAAACTTTTAAAACACGCCTCTGTGGGCAATATCATCATCATATTGTACCCGGCCGTAATAGGCTCAGTAAAACGTACCCGGCCCCGTGGAGCTTGATAAAACCCAACTGATCAGTGGTTGCACAATAGGTGTCGTACCCGGCCGACTATAGCGCGGCTCGGTAAAGTAAAATAGATACATATATATAATGCATGTAGACTCATTGGAATCACATTTTGTACCTTTCGTAGTGACGTAAGGTCGATATTCTCCGTACACGTTATTAGGACTAACTCTTCATCAAGAATCATATAAGAATCATGAAGTACCAAAACCATTGATAGCATAAGAATAAGAGAAGCAACCTCAACATAAATTGTTCCATAAGAAGGGAGACAATGTAAGTACTGCTAGCTTCTAAGAGTAGAGTATCTTGTAAGCTCGTTCATTGCATTATGTACAATTGAAGTCGTGCAAAAGAAGAAAAGGGATAGCCTCACATACCTTGTATATATAATGCCCAACCTCAATCTATGCAAATATCACGACTCCTTAATCTACAATAAGGGTAACGACACTATCATTATCGTTTAAGCGTCGTAACTATTTTGTATCGACCATAACATTTTTTACAATCAAACGGACAGAACCTCCCCTATATATATGACTTCACACAAGTCAAAAAAATAACCAAACAGCCCAAACAACATCAATAATAATCATATTGAGCCTCCCAAAACAGCCCACATAACATAATCACTTCATACATAAGACGACCACCGTAGTAGTGTGAAACAACCCGGAAATGTTACGACGAACGAACAGCCCACCAACATAAATATATATGGTGTTTCTCATCACCCTTACTCCTACAAAACTCCACAAAACAGTAGTAAAACACGCAGCCCAACAACAACACAAAAAAGTCCACAAAACAGTCCGCTACAAGTGAATAACTCGATCTCACGGCTTCCGATCACGGTCCCGTGATTTCATACAAGTATAGAACGAATTACCATGAACTCACAGCAGAAAAAATGGATGAAAGAGATCAGTAAACTCACATTACTTGTTGGATAACTGATCACGCTCAACTATGTCTTGTATAAGACTAAGCGGGCGTTGCAAATCAAGTTTCTCAAGACTTTTGAATATCAATTTGGTGATGTTTAACTAATTCTACTAACAATAATAATAAACTAGCAATTAACTACAATATAATGTAAGCAATGATAATAAAGGTCTAAGGTTATGGTTTCCCCCATTGGTGAATTCTTCCTTGGATATACCTTATAGTTTAATTGACTATCTCTATCAATCATGAACGCTCTAACTATCATAAATCTCTCTCAAGTACTTATGATAATTTATTAGACGCACTCTCTCAAGTTACACTAACTAGATCGTATTATAGTTCACTTCAGATTGCACCCGAGGTATCGTTATCTCTAATTTAACCTCTAAACCCTCGGTTATGGCTTTCTTCTATACTCCGAGAGTGATGTTGTTCAACCAACTACCTAAATATGCACTGTCTCTCAAGTAGATACATAATAAATAGGAATAGCTAATTGAGGGCCCTTTCAATCAACTACAACAAGAACGTAGTTGAACAAAAAGAGATTAATCAACCAAAATATATTAATATCACAATAAATTCATCCCCAACGGGTTCTACCAAACCCTTAGATTAAATAATTTAGCTAATCATGTTTATAAGAATCAAAACTCAAATAAATTGCATAATTGAAATATAAAGTAATGAATACAAGATGTAGATATAAATGTTTTGGCACTTCAATGGTTTTCTCTCCTTCAATCTTTCGAATGCCTTCCGAATCTTCTTCTCCTCTTCGAATCTCCTTTAAATTGTCTTTTAGGAGTCTATTTATATATTTAGGTCGAACCCTAAATGTGTGGGAGACTTCTATTTCAACCGGGAAACACTTAAACTCGTCAAAACGCGGATTTGACCGAACTTGGGACCCCGGGCGTTTGGGCTCTAACGCACCCCTAAGGCTAGGGCAGGCCTGGCGTTTGGGCCCTGACACCCCTCTAACGCCAGAGGCTGCCTGGCCTTATGGGGTAAACGCCCCCGTAACGCCAGGTAGGGTCAGGCTGTAGGGGGAAAACGCCCGGCTATCGCCCTGGGTGTCTCCTTTTGCGTATTTTTTGAGGTATTTGCATCCCTTTAGCTCCATTTCCATCTCCAATTCACCTACAAATGAAATAAACTCTATTAAGCACATAAAAAGTGTACTTTTATCATTAACGCACCTCAAATGTAAGGTATATTACATGTTAAATTATGCGTTTTCGCCTCGCATCAATACCCCACACTTAAACCTTTGCTCGTCCTCGAGCAATCAAACTACACTCATGTACACAACTTATTAAGAAAATCTCTTAACACGTTATCCCAAGAATATTTAAAAGAGTTCAAGCACAAAGGTTTGACATCCTCGCCTCAATAATCGACTCACAAATACAATGCTTTATTCACAATTCACTAACTACTCTAAATTAGAGGTCAACAACATTACCTTTCCGTCATGAATCATGCGCCCTCACCCAATCAAAGAGCTAGTTCCTCACAACACAATAAAATTTAAGAACACTTAGGAACTCAAGATCGAAGGAATTCACTCACTCGCAGAAATAAAACATTCATATGCCACACAAGACGTACCATAGGCTTGCCCGTAGTGTAATACTCTACTAATCGAGCTTATTCAGTCTAGGATTAAGTAGGACTTTAATTTGGTTGTAATGTAGGCTGCGGGACAGGTAGGAAATACATTTGGATATAAGAGTGACTACATCTCCCTAAGCACTTTAATACATATACTTTCGTATTCAACCTCAGACTTATATTAAGCCAAACTCCACCTCTACATCGATGTTATTACCCCATACTTCTTTAAGCACAATTACATTAAGAGTCACCACATATATTTTTCTTTCAAAACAACACAACTGTTTATTTATTTCTTTTTCTTTTTTTTTAAGTGACTCTTACTTTTTCAAGCGTGCACCTTTCTCCTTATTTCAATTATTCCCCTCACAAACCAACCTACCACCCCACACTTTAACTTTTTCATATTTCATAACATTTCCAGTGCTTACGAGAGGTGACAAGGTTCAAATATAAGATCGATTAAAACAAAAAGGATATGGCTTGTAATGTGGCTGCCAAAGAAACAGGATTATAGGCTCACCGGGGTTAACGACGATACATAATGATTAGGTTGGTACAATATGTATGAGTGGCTCAACAAAGAAACGCCTATATCACTTCCAAGACTGAACAAAACTTCTATTTCGCTTTGCGCACACACAGGGTAAGTTCTATACATCCTATGCAATGCACAGAATAGCAAACAAATCTCACACACACTTGGCACATAACTCACTCAGGATTGGATCTATCATGACACTCCAGTCAAAGTAGTTAAGCAAATCTTAAGAATTCATGATTTAAGGTATTTATCATGTAGTCAAAATCTGAGCCTAAGCGTCACAACCATAGTACTAACTACTCTCAAGGCATTAACACGTTTCGAGATATTGCTACTATTAAGCCCTTAACCATGTGATTCCTACTCCTAAAAATTAAAAACTACCTACACCCAGTTCAATTAAAACCCTTAGAAAAGAACCATCGTCCAAAGAAAAACAAATGGGGAATTACTACACTACCTAAAACAAAAAAAAAAGAAAAAAAAAAGAAAAATATTTTTGGTATTTTCTCTACACTTACTTCCTTCAAGAAAACTGTCTAGGAGATCCATCGTCAGGAAGTGTCCATATATTTCTAATATTTTTTTTTCTGTTTTGTTAGCTAAAACTACTAATAAGAACGCACACCACAATTTACAACAATATGTATAACACCCCAAACTTAAATCACGCAATGTCCTCAGTGCATCACATATAGACAAAACAAGAAATAAAAGTAAGGTGTAAGAAACTCCCTGGTCCAATAATGTCGACATCTTTTCCATTGATCTCGCTTTCATGCTCCTTTGAGAACATGCTTTAATCACTTTATGGCTCCACTTTGAACTTATGAATTGAACCCCAATTTTTGATTCTGCTTTATGATCATGCTCATGGGGTGGTGGAATAAATCTGCCTGGCCCATAAAACAATATAGTAATCTGCGTTTCTTGGCCTTTTGAAAAAATATGTACTCCTTACTTTCTGGCAGAAAAAATTTCAGAATATAGATAGGCATCTTGTTCTTTATCCCTCAACTCATCCGGTGGTTCGAATAACTCTGTTTGCATATCATCATCAAAACACAATGTGAAAAAATGATTAGAGTGTGTACCAACATCCTCAACAATACTGACACTAGATTCAACAAAATATGTATCATCAATGTCCTTGGTTAAATCTAGTATCTTTTCTACCACATTAGCATCCTCCGATTTCAGTTCCAACCTCGGTGGTTCTGCAATAAATGGCTTGGCCGGCGGGTTCTCACTATTCTCTAAATGTACTGAATCAAACTCGAGAGCCTTTTTCCATACCTTTTTTTCCTCAAGTGTCAAGACCCAATCTGCCAGTTCTTCATCGTTCATATCATCCAGATTCATGAAACATTCATCTAAAGGGTTCCCAACAGTCAGGAAAGCATCATCTTTTTCTGGAATACCATTCACAACATCAATAAGAAAGCAGTAGGCGAACTCACTAGGTCGCCTCATAGACTTTTGCACGTTGAAAGTGATTGCTTCATCGTTGAGCCTCATCTTAAGTTCACCAGTCTCGCAATCAGTAAGAGCTCTACCTTTGGCCAAAAATGGCCTTCCCAAGTTTATGGGAATTTTCTTATCTACCTTGCAAAGTAATATCACAAAATCAGCAGGAAATACAAACTTCCCCACTTGCACCAAGATATCATCCAATATACCTGACGGTCTCTTCACCGTCCTATCAGCAAGTTGCAGCAGCATGGAGGTGGGCCTGGCTCTACCAATCCTTGGATATACCTTATAGTTTAATTGACTATCTCTATCAATCATGAACGCTCTAACTATTATAAATCTCTCTCAAGTACTTATGATAATTTATTAGACGCACTCTCTCAAGTTACACTAACTAGATCGCATTATAGTTCACTTTAGATTGCACCCGAGGTATCGTTATCTCTAATATAATCTCTAAACCCTCGGTTATGGCTTTCTTCTATACTCCGGGAGTGATGTTGTTCAACCAACTACCTAAATATGCACTCTCTCTCAAGTAGATACATAATAAATAGGAATAGCTAATTGAGGGCCCTTTCAATCAACTACAACAAGAACGTAGTTGAACAGAAAGAGATTAATCAACCAAAATATATTAATATCACAATAAATTCATCCCCAACGGGTTCTACCAAAACCTTAGATTAAAGAATTTAGCTACTCATGTTTATAAGAATCAAAACTAAAATAAATTGCATAATTGAAATATAAAGTAATGAATACAAGATGTAGAAATCAATGTTTTGGCACTTCAATGGTTTTCTCTCCTTAAATTCTTCGAATGCCTTCCGAATCTTATTCTCCTCTTCGAATCCCCTTTAAGTTGTGTTTAGGAGTCTATTTATATGTTTAGTGCGAACCCTAAACGTGTGGGAGACTTCTATTTCAACCAGGAAACACTTAAACTCATCAAAACTCGGATTTGACTGAACCTGGGACCCCGGGCGTTTGGGCTCTAACGCACCCCAAAGGCCAGGGCATGCCTGGCGTTTGGGCCCTAACGCCCCCTAACGCCAGGGGCTGCCTGGCCTTTTGGGGTAAACGCCCCCCTTACGCCAGGTAGGGTCAGGCTGTAGGGGGCAAACGCCCGGCTATCGCCCGAGTGTCTCCTTTTGCATATTTTCGATGTATTTGCATCCCTTTAGCTCTGTTTCAATCTCCAATTCACCTACACATGAAATAAACTCCATTAAGCACATAAAAAGTGTATTTTTATCATTAACGCACCTCAAATGTAAGGTATATTACATGTTAAACTATGCATTCTCGCCGCGCATCAATAACTCAAGCCTTATCTTGGTTATTCAAACTCTAGGTTTTACCCCCAATTAGAACATGAAAGAGAGACAAAATCAATTAAGGTTTGTGGATAATTTTTGGGAGGAAGCTTGCAGGGGTTTAGGTCTGATTATTTTTTATATACAATGAGGTTTATATTTCAGAAGATAAGCCTTTAAATAGGCTCTTTGGACAACCCGAAACTGCCTATTTTTGGGCTCCCATTTAACCAAGTAGGTGACACACCTACTTGTCACCTAGCAGCCTGTGCAGTCTCAGAACAATGCCTATATCTCTCTAATTTGATGTCGTATTGGTAAATGGTTTAATGCATTGGAAACTAAACTCATTGATATTCAATTTTGTGGGTGGATCACCCCGTAATTCCAAGTATATTGGGAGAAAAGCTTAGTAACATTTGACCTAAAGTTTAATTAAAATTATGAACATAAGTTGCGACACTTCTTGTCGACTTTTGTATCATAAATCGTTTGACTTCAAGAATTATGATATGGATATTATATTATTCAAATACCTTAAAACAAAACCTCTTGAGAATATTAAGCACCCCTAGGTTTACCCAAAAATACGGGCTACAACATCCTTGATTCGGTTAACTTCTAATACTTTTTAATCACCCTTATACACTCTTGTATAATTTAAGACCAATAGGATTAACTTATTATCATCTCAAAGGTAATATATTCTTAGATTTATGTCGACTAACTTATGTCATAAACCAACGTACGTGAATATAGTTGTAACATTTGGCCTAGATCAAATTTTGGCACCGTTCCCGGGGAGTTTAACGGATTTATCTATATATCTAGGTTTTTGTGTGTTTCATCTTTCTTTCCTTCCGAGTCACAAACCCTCCCTTACCTCCACCAAGAGAAGCGGGTATTGTCGAACGAGGGCTATTAAAGTGCAATAGTACCACCCCGAATTAGGGCGGGCAACCTCCAAATAACCAACGTGATGCTTACACTACTTGAGCAACAGGGTTTCTTCACCGGAGCTCCAAGCCAAAATTCTTACAAGCATCTTAAGGTGTTTGTCTATACTTGTTGGGGGAGAAAGCAAACAAATGTTTTCGAGGATGTGCTGCATTTGAGGATATTTCCTTTTTCTCTAAGGGGAAATGCTTTGGAATGGTTAGAGAGATTACTCAATCATTCCATTCACACCTAGGATGAGTTGGCTGAAAAGTTCATTTCCAAATTCTTCTCGGGGCACATGGCTACACTAAGGGATGAAATTCTAGCGTTCAAGCAAGAGCCTAATGAGCCATTGCATGAGATTTGGGAAAGATATCGTACCATGGTCAAAGAATGCCCGAAAAATGATATGACCGATGCCATGATCCAATAGACCTTCTACAGGGGGGTCAACACAACAAACCAGTGTGTGGTAAATCAACTTGTCAGGGGTAACTTCATGAACATGCCTTATTCTGAAGCTTGTGATATTTTTAATGAGATGGCAGATACCTCTTCCGCATGGCAAAGTAGAGCCATTGTTCTTCAAGGTGACCCAAATGTCATTCACTTAAATAAGAAGCTATATGATCATGGTCAAGCTATTGTGGAGTTGACAACCACAATGAACCAATTGGCCAAGGCTCAGCTTCAATAGGTTGAAGGTCCGAAACAAGTGAATGCTATTGAAGGGGTGAACAAGAGACGACAAAGAGGTCAACAAGTACATAATCGTCCAGAACAATTTGAGCAAGATAATAGTGGGTATTGTCAAGGTGATTCATATGATAAGCAAGATGAAGAGGTGCAATATGTCACAATTATCAAGATCAAAGAAACAATGCTCCAAATCAACAACAATGGAGATCACAAGGAAACCAAGGGAATTAGAACAACCAAGGTCACCAAAGAAATTTGAGTGGTGGAAACAACAACAACGAAAGCAATTGGGGAAATAATAATAATAATCAAGGGAACGTAAGTAATTAAGGGAACCAAGTCAATTGGGGAGGTAATAATCAAAGAAATTAGGGATACAAAATTCAAAGAAATTGGGAGGTAAAAATAATCAAGGGGGTTGGAACAACAACAATCAAGGGAAACGGGGGTCGGTCTTTCAAAGGCCCCTGATGTATCAACAACCAAACAACTCACCTTCATATCCGTCACAAGGTCCTAGTTCTTCCATTAGTGAAATGGGATGGAATGGGGTCATATGCTTATGAGCCCAGAAAATTATCCTTGGATCTTGAGAACGGGATGTCTCCTCCAACAAAGCCCTCAATCGAGGAGCCTCCCTCCTTGGAGTTAAATCGTTTGCATTCAGAACTCAAGTATGAGTTTCTAGGCCCTTGATTCACTTTACCTGTTATTATTTCCTGTGCTTAACTAACGTGCATGTAGATTTTACCTTGGCGGTGCTCGAAAGGAGGAAGAAAGCAATAGGTTGGACATTGACGGATATTCGGGGTATATAAGCCCCGCCTTTTGCATCCACAAGATTATTCTGGAAGAGGATGCCAAAAAATCTGTGGAACATCAAAAAATATTGAATGAGGCTATGCAAGAGGTACTGAAGAAAGAGATAATGAAGTGGTTGGATGTCGGGGTTGTGTACCCCATTTTTATAGTCCATAGACCTCGCCGGTGCAATGTTTCCTAAAGAAAGGGGGCATGACTATGATAACAAATGAAGAAAATTAATTGATCCCCACGAGAAATGCCACCGGGTGGAGAGTGTACATGGACTATAGGAAGCTCAACAAAGTTACTCGGACAGAGCATTTTTCGCTTCCATTTCTTGATCAAGTGTTTGATAGATTGGCCGGAAGTTCTTTTATTGCTTTCCTGATGGATAATGTGGATATATTCGGATTCTTATTGCTCCCGAAGACCAATAGAAGACCACTTTCACTTGTCCCTATGGCACTTTAGCATTCTCGCGGATACCATTTGGGTTATGTAATGCACCAGTGACTTTTCAACGGTGTATGACGGCCATCTTCACCGATATGGCGGAGGACTTTCTTGAGGTTTTCATGGACGATTTTTCTCTCGTGGGGAATTGTTTTGAGGAGTGCTTGGACAACTTGGACAAGGTATTGGCATGATGTGAGGAAAATAACTTGGTTTTGAATTGGGAGAAGTGTCACTTCATGGTCGAGGAAGGAATTGTCCTCGGTCACAAGATTTACAAGAATGGTATTGATGTTGATAAAGCCAAAATTGAAGTGATTTCCAAACTCCCTCCTCCTACTTCTGTGAAGGGAGTGATGATCTTTCTAAGTCATGAGGGATTTTACTGTCGTTTAATCAAGGATTTTTGTAAGGTGGTAAACCCCTTCTGCAAACTTTTGGAGAAGGATGCCAAGTTCCATTTCAATGAAGATTGTATGAAGGCATTCGTTTTACTCAAGTATAAGTAGACTACCACCTCTTTTATCACTGCACCAAATTGGAGCTTACCTTTTGAGCTCATGTGTGATGCGAGCGATGTGGCGGTTGGAGCGGTATTGGAGCAACATATTAACAAGATCTTCCATCCGGTATACTATGCTAGTAAGACCATGAACGATGCCCAAGTCAACTCAACTATATTGTGACCGAGAACGATCTCTTAGTTGTTTTCTTTTCTATGGAGAAGTTTTGCCTGTACTTGCTGGGTACAAGTTGATTGTTCACACCGACCATGTGACGCTTCGATAGTTGATGATCAAGAAAGACCTTAAGGCAAGATATATGCGGTAGATACTTCTTTTACAAGAATTTGATATTGAGATCCAAGACCACAAGGGGAGTGAAAACACGTGGGGGACCACTTGTCCCGGTTGGAGGAGGAGGGGAGGCAACATGATATTCTTGAGATCAATGATTCATTTCTTGACGAGCAAATCCTATCCATTTGTATGAACGGGATGTCATGGTTTGCCGATGTGGCCAATTATCTTATTAGTGGAATTGTATCGAATGTGTTCTCTTCAAAAAAAGGGAAGAAGCTCAAATGGGACTGCCTGAATTACTATTTGGATGAGCTCTATCTGTTCAGAATTTATACCGATGGTATGATCCGAAGATGTGTAACAGAAGAAGAACAATTTGGAATTATTGAGGCTTGCCACTCTTCGCCATATGGTGGTCACCATGGTGGTTCAAGAACAGCTAAAAATGTATCAAGTTGTGGATTCTATTGGCCTACTGTCAATAAGGACGCTAGCGATCTCGTCAAGCATTGTGATGAATGCCAAAGGACCGGTGGGATTTCCAAGAAAATGAGATGCCCCTCACCACCATCTTAGAGATTGATATTTTTATGTGTGGGGCATTGATTTCATGGCTCCATTTGTGATCTCATGTGGGAACACCTATATATTGGTAGATGTGGATTACGTGTCGAAGTGGGTTGATGCCGTGTCTTTTCCCAACAATGAAGCTCAGAGTATGGTAGCATTCTTGAAGAAGAACATATTCATAAGGTTTGGCACTCCAAGGGCCATTACTAGTGATGGGCGATCGCACTTTTGCAACAAAGCTTTTGATACTTTACTCTCCAAATATGGTGTCACTTACAAAATGTCGACCCCCTGCCATTTTCAAGCAAGTGGACAGGTTGAAGTCTTCAAACGAGAGATCAGGAGTATTTTGTCAAAGACTATGAATGCCAATGAGACAGATTGGTTGAAGAAACTTGATGATGCTCTTTGGGCTTATAGGACAATTTAAAAAATGCCAATTGGTATGTCTCTGTATCAGTTGGGTATTCGGGAAAGCTTGTCACCTTTTGGTGGAACATGAGCACAAGGCTATGTGGGCATTGAATAGGCTTAATCTTGAGTGGGATGTAGCTGCGAACTTAAGGGTGAAGCAATTGAATGAGCTTGATGAGTTCCGCTTCCATGCATATTAATGTTCATCCTTGTATGAGCACAATATGAAGTACCTTTATGTCAAGTATATCCAGAATAGAGAATTCAAAGAAGGCGATCTTGTGCTATTGTTCAACTCTCCGTTACGAATGCTTTCGGGAAAGTTGAAATCCAAGTGGAGTGACCCATTTGAAGTTGTGCATATGACACCTTTGCTTCCCTGGATGTGAAAAATAAGAACAATGAAGTGTTTAGAGTCAATGGGCACCGGGATAAACATTATCTTGGCAAGGTTGATGATGGCCACATTGTGGCGGTGCTTCATTTCAAGTGATTGATAGTAACCTGCGTCGTGCCGCGATGTTAAATCAAGCACTTCTTGGGAGGCAACCCATGTTTCTTTTCATTTTCTTATTTTCCTTCTTTTTAGATAGGCTGTGTTTTGTGCTAACTAGTTTTGAAGTGTATGCAGGAAGGGGTGTGCATTGCAGGGACTGTGCAAGAAAAAACAAATTTGGCTATGTGTCACAAAAGTGCGGACCGCACAATCACTCTGCGGCCACACAATTTTTTCTGCGGTCGCACAACTGGAAGGCAAAAAATACATGCTCTCTGAAGTTTGACCTGTCAAGATTTATTAAAAAAGTGCGACCACACTTAAAATTATGCGGTCCGCACAAATTCTGTGGGCACACTCACTTTTGTGCAGACCGCACCGATTCTCCAAAGGAACAGGTAAAGAGTGCGTACCGCACATAAGATTGTGTGGACGCCCTCAGATAAGTTTTGCACCAACTAGGTCAACCTATAAATAGGACCTCCACGAACTATTCACACTTTTCGCTCTCTGAGCTTTGAAACCCTAAGTAAGAACAACGCATTCAATCTCAAATTTCAAGCATTCTATCTCTGTTGATTCTCACTTGCATCCCTCATTGCTGGTATGTTCATTATATCTTTATATTTTCAATTTCTTTTTATTATCTTTCTTAATTTTGTTCTTTTGGCCTAGGGTTAGTTTCATGCCTAAAAATCAATAGTTAGTCAATTTTCGTGCTTAGAATCATGTGGGTATGCCAAAAATAAATAGCTAATCATGTGTAATTGGTCATAGTTTGGCTTATCTGTGAAAATTTTCATGAACTAAAAGCCAGTACCCGTATTTTCTAAATTGCCCGGTCGCACACATTTTTATGAGGTCCACACAAGTAAGACTCAGGGTAAAATTGATGCTTGATTTGTGCGGACCGCACTCAAAATTATGCGGTCCGCAGTGGAATTATGCGGTCCGCACCAAAATTGTGTGGCCCGCATTGCTTAATGATCACAGACCCCAATAGTCTGAACCTGGGGTTGTGAGACCGCACTCACTTTTGTGCAGTCCGCACTTGTGGTTGTGCGGCCGCAGTAAAAATGTGCGGGCCACACCGCTAAAAGATCAGAGAAGCCATATTCTGAATCTGAGGGTTGTGCGGCTACACTCACTTTTGTGAGGTCTGCACTTGTGTCTATGTAGCCGCACGGTGAGATTGTGCGGTCTGCACTCAGCTGTTGGCAGACGCACTCACTTTTGTACGGTTCGCACAACCTCTTCCGAGTCTATTTTACTGCAACTTTTTAACATGCATCTGTGTACACTTTGAGCTTTCATTCGAATTGATTCCTATTATTATGTGTTGCAGACAATGGTTAGATTTCGTGGCAGAGGTTATGCACCAAAAGGGAGGGGTGAGACCTCCCAGGGCCGAGGCCGAGGCAAGAGTAACCTACTACTGGCCGTACAGAAAATCATAAACAAGAAAGCTACTGCAAATAGACCTCCTTAGTCCTCAGACACCAGTGAATATGCCCCTTATAGGGAAACCTCCGAGGGTCACTCTGCGGAGGTCCAGCCTGAAACCCGATCCCATCCACCATAATCTACAAGGCACTACCAACTGCACAATGAGCCTACAGAAAATGCTTCCGCTGGTTCTGATGCGGGAAGCAACAGTTCCGAGCCCTCCTCTTCACCTCCTCATCTCACACCTGTCGATATGGATTATGATGATGATATACTAGATGATGGGAGAGGAGGTGACACTCGTGTGGGTGGACTTGAGATGACAAGGAGAGGGAGATGTGGGAGGACAAATTCGTTAGCCTGACGGCCTTCAACAGATTCCGAGAGTTATGGCCCCAAAGATCGCTCACACTAGAGCAACATTTTTTGGGGAAGGACTTGGACATTCACAATCCAAATGTCCTCAGACAGTTCCAGGAGAGAAAATGACCCAAGATGTCCTCGATGCAAACGAGCACCTAGTTAAAGAATTTTATTCCAATGTGGCTCATATAAAGAAGGGTACCAAGGTAACCAATGTAAGAAATCTAAAAATCCGATTTGACCCACTTGCTCTGAACAAATATGTGGGGTTTGAAGAAGTGGATGACGTACAATACTTTGAAAAACTAGCTTTGGGAGAGGCTGCTAGGCCATGGTTAGCGAAAATTCTGGCAGCTCGAGGACCACCACCTCCTTGGCTCACAGCAGGGGTCCCCATAGTCTAGGCCACCCTAAAGTTTTAGGCAAAAAGGGTGGCAGACATTTGTATGCAACAGAATTGACTCGTTCTTGAATAAGAACAACCTCCCGCTTCCCCGAGCAGTCCCGATGGTATTAATTATGGCTGGTTACCCAACAAATATGGGGGCCATCATGTCCACCAACATTACCTCAGTTGTCCAGAAGGAGGAGAGATCATATCCCTACCCCAACTTCGACACGGAATACTTCAATGATCAAAGGGTGGATTTGAGGCCATTTGATACAAAAGTAAAGGCCAAGAAGCCTCTCTCATGGTAACACCTTCAGGATGTTGACAACCCGAAGCTCAAGGGTAAGGCAACTACTTCCACTCGCGAGTCTAAGGAGCAAAGGGTAATAGTTGTTGATTCATCTACTGGGCCTTCCACAACTTCTACACCTTCTACAATAGCCATGCCACCACCCTCTTCATTAAGGCCATCAACCCCTTTATCAGTACCAGCTTCAACCACCTATCCACAGTCTGCGCTGCGAGTCTTCCATACCTTTGCGAGTCTCAACAACTGGATGCAGGCAGCTACTTCAAAGTTGTCTGACATACCCAGTGTTGTTGCATCACAGTCCTCTGACCCAGTATCTCCATAGGTACCTCCATCAATGGAGGAAACTTTGATGCAGATTCTGGACAACCAGAAGACCACAATAGAGACCCTTGTGGAACATGGACAGGTCATTGAGAAGTTGGGGAAGCAAACAAAGAAGATGAGGAAGTCTCAGACATCAAAGAAGTCGGTGGAGAAGTTGAGACATATGGTTGCCAAAATTGCATCTGCTGGGGATCTAACGTTGGACCTACTCATGCAGACAACAACCCAGCAGCACAGGCAAGACTAGAGGCATATGAGACAACACTGAGCCAGTTTGAGGAGCCGGATGCTACTGCCCACACCACTGAGGAGATGATCCATATGTTCAGCAACCCGGTTGTCCTCCAGACAGGTGATGATGAGATTCAGCTTGAGGAGACTGAGGGTACTGAGGATGCCATGTAGACCGAGGGTGCTGGAGATGCCATGCAGACTGAGAACTAACTCTTTGTCCTTCGCTGTTCTTATTTTTTGTTAAGCATTGAGGACAATGCTTATTTTTCATTTGGGGGGTGCTCTATTTTGATGACTGACTGAGACATTGATTTTGGCATGTAATAACTCTGATACTATAATTTTTTTTATTTTATCTTTATTTTCTCTTTGATATGTATATTTTCTTATTTTATCTTTATTTTCTCTTTTGGTATGTATATATTCTTCCCTTCCTTTGATGTATATATTCATTTAACTGCTGTTTGTATATTCATTTATCTTGCTTTTTGTAGTTTGTCTCGTAACTTCTTTAATTTGTCTTTCTTAGTAGTATAGATTCTTATTAACTTTAGTAGTTTCTTTTTAATTTTCTATCTTCTTCTTAGGTTTTAGTGAACAATAAGCCTTTGGTTTTATTAATGCCACGGTTCTTTCCAAAGGTGGGTCTTGTGGGAACCGGGTGGGTCTTCCTAACGATGGATGGCGTGACAACCTTCTTAAGGGATTGAGTCAGTTTTTGATGTATGGGTAAAAACAAATAGTAGTAATGAATAAAAGGATTCTAGCATGTTTCACTTGGTACCAACGCACTTAACTATGCACTTATAGTTAAAAACAAGTTTTTGTATAGAAATAGCTCTAGTTAGAGACCTTGTGAATCTTAGGCAATTACCAGATGGTTTAGTTGAACCATAGAGATTTTCAATCTTCAATGCGGTTATTGTGGGCCCTCGAATTATTTCTCCTTAACAATCTGGTTGTGTGAGAGGTGAGGTATTTTGTTACAAGTCCAAGTACCTGTGTGAATGGTCTAGAACTTTCCCCGAATGCCTTTCTAGGCAAAATTCTACATTAGCTTGGCTTGAGAAGTGATTATAGGCTCTCCTTGGACCGTTTTGAAACCTTTCATGGCCCACCAATGATAACATCCTTAGTAAACCCTTTTGAGTTTAAAGCATTTCTTTTCAATAACCACATTACAAGCTTTTAACCATTTTATAGTGCCTCTTTCTTGGCACCAAACTTTTCTTTAGCCCTCATGTGATTCAAATGGAAAGAACATAAGTTTGGGGGAGAGACGAGGAGTTTAAAGATGGTTTTGAAGGAACAAAAAGACAAAAGAAATGAAAAAGAGAAAATGCAAAGAAAAAGAAAGGAAGAACAAAAAAAAACACAAAAAGAAAGTGAATAATTTGAAAGGGATGAAATGATGCAAAAGAATGAAAAAAGTTCAATGCTTGGAAAAAGCAAAGAAGGAGATCGTGAATAGCATGACAATGAAAGAGTGATGTCAAGTCTCTATAGTCTCCCTAAGGGAAAAGAAAATGACTCAAATAGTCGGCAAAGTATGAGCAAACAAGAGAATATGAAGGTCTAAAGGAAAGATGAACCTATTCCAATTCGATGTTACCCTCCTTAATCTAAAATCCTTCATTACATGCCTAAAAAGTCCTACGTGATTTCAAGACGAGCAAGCTTACATTAGTGGTGATCTACATGAGGGTCAAGCATATGGTACTTAAAGTCGGTCTTGTGACATTCTTTTGAGAGTGATGAGTGAGTCTTCCTCAAGTCATTGTTTTTAATTCTTCATTCGTTAGAGAGATGAGCTTCCTGAGAGTATAAGAGGAGGAGTTTGGGGTCCACAACGACTTGCATGAAAGTGTGAGCTTCCTTGATGATCAAAGTCAACTCTTGATGCTCAAGTTTCACATTAGATCCATTTATGCTTCGATTTTAAAATAATAGGCTTTTTAACGATTCATGAGCGTGTGGGTAATTGTTGGTCCCAATTGATTTGTGTTTTGACTTAATTTAGGACAACTGAAATATCCCTTTTTCTAATGGAGGTGGTAATTTCCTCAATTGCTTGAGAACAAGCAAAAGCTTAAGTTTGGGGTAGTTGATAAGTACAGATTTTGACCGCTTATGTCCTCTCTTTTACTTGTGTTTTAGCTCGAAAATGCTTAAAGGTATCTTGAGAACTAATGAAATCAGCTTTCTTGCAGGAATATTGGGAAATAAGTAAAGAAGTGAAAATTAACTCAAAAAGGAGTAAAAAATTGGACAAGGACAAAAACAGGGAAAAAATGCTTATAGTGCAGATCGCACAATTCTGTGTAATGCCACAATCAATGACGGGACCCTATCAGATTCAGCTTCAGAGTTTGTGGACCGCATAATTCTAATGTGGACACAGAATAAAGGTTCATAGACTTGGAAATTTAGAGAAATTAAAGATGCACGGATCGCACAAGTAATGTGCGGCCGCAGAAGTCAGAGTGCGGCCGCATTCACTATCATGTGGACCGTAGAAGAGTAGATTCAAAGAACCTCAAGTTGAAGATGTGTAGACCACATGAATATTATGCGGCCACGGAAGCTAGTGTGTGGCCACACTTACAAATGTGCGGTCCGCAGAGTCAAGTCCAGATCCAGTTCAAGCCAAGTGCGCGGCCGCACTCAGAAATGTGCGGTCTGCACAACTTGATGAAGTGCAAACGCTCCCCAACTTTGTGCGACCGCAGAGGCCTATTTGACCAGTAAAGCTCAGAGTACAGACCGCACTCAGAATTATGTGGCTGCATAACCTCCACAGGGGCATTTTTGTAAAATATTTTAGCTTAGTATAAATAGGACTTTTTGTCATTTTTAGGTTATGTTTGGTTTTTTTAAGAGCACCTGGCCATTTTTCTTTACTGCTTAAGTAATTTTGTACTAGATTATCATCCTATAGTTAATTATTATTGATTCTATCTTTATTTCTTCTTTAATTTCTACAATTTTCATGAGTAGCTAAATTTTTAGCTAAGATTGTGACCCAATCCTAGTGTGGGTATTTGATAGGTGTTTGAATTAGGGCTTGTTTATGATTGGGTTACTGATATTTAGCCTAGTTTTCGCTAGAACTCAAGGATTAGTGGTTGCAAACGCTGATCCATGCCTAATTGACTTAGCCTCTACTTGAGAAAGAGAGACTAAGTCTAGGAAAACTTGGCTAACAAGGAATTGGGGTGAACTTAAGAAATTGATAGCCTCAATTAAAGGGTTGAATCTAGAGATAGTAAGACTCGACTTGAGCTATTATCACTTGTATTGTGCAATAACCTTTTGGACTTGAGAAAGACAAATTGGGCAAAATCACTCAAACTACGGAGAGGTATAGAGAGAGTACCCGGGTGTGATTGCTATACTATGACCCCAACTAATCAAACTTTCCCTAGAATTTACAACCCATTAGGTAGCCACCTAGGTGGAAGTCACGACCCTAGATCATTTTATCATTTCAAAAACAACTCAAAACAAAAAAATATTGTCCTTTACAAGTAAAACAAAAACCAATATTGTGAAGTGTAATTTTAGTCAAAACGTACAATCAAACTAGATATACACCTAAGTCCATATTCTAACTCCTTGTGGATTCGATCCCGACCTTCGTTGGGTTTATTGCATCGATCGCCTCACTACTTAATCGTGGTGTGGGTTTCGCCGAGATCAGTGGGTCCAAAAAATCTTGGACGTTACTACGCTTGAGATGCCCACATGAAAAGAACTGGCCCTTTAATACGGGTCGAAGGCCAAAAACCAAGGTAACTCAAACTCGTCTTATTTTTGGTTTTAACACCAGGAATTTGATTGAATCTTTTTCCCTTTTCCCTAAAATAAATTCTGCCTGCGGGCTCGGTTGCCGTCCTCGAGAAGGACATTTTGGCTGATCCTGCTGATGCAGCGAGGCTGCTTCAGGAGGCACTTACTCGAACATGTGCCTCTGGGCCAGCTTCAGGCACAAGTTTTTCTTAAGGGAGTCCCCGGCTAGAGAACAAATAATGAAAAAGAAAATGATCCTTTGCGGCTAGGGAAAAGAATAAGAGGGCGAATACCGGTGCCCCCGAGTCGTCTTCGGTAGTTATTTTCAATAACCATCCTTTTGGGTCGGTCATAGACATTGTGATGATCGACGATGATGAAGAATCTAGTGATGGGGAAGATTTTATACATAGAAGGCGACGATTCTCATAAACTTAACAAAATGCTCAACCTGTCGAGTTAGTTACACCAATGGTGAAAATGACAAATCCCGCTTCTATGTTCCAAGTCAGCGTGCCTGGTATTTTTGGGCGGAGTACCGGGTCCCTTCCATCTTCGGCTGAAGAGAAACCAACAACTAGCACTACGTTTGTTGTAGTTGCTTAACACTCTTAAACCCCATCAGCTTCATCTCCATCTTCATCAACACCAGCAGTTGCTACATCATTTCCAGCTTCATCAACTCTTCCACCAGCAACTGCTGCATCATCCCCACTAGCCGCATCTGCCCGAGCAGAGGGCGTCATTCTTCCCCAATACCCAGTACATGGGAATTTGGGGAAAACTATGCTCCCCCTTGTCACACCTCCCTTTTCATCACGCCCCGAAGGGGTACGGGAGTTTTTCCACTTAAAGTGAC
>ML379589.1:0-41980 GCA_005239525.1 Nicotiana knightiana
TTTTTTATAATAATTTTAGTTGTAATAATTAAAAAGAAAAATAAAATATTTTGTCTTTGTAAATGGGGAACTTCAGCATATGTATGCTGAAGTTTTTATCTTTGTAAATGGGGAACTTCAGCATACGTATGCTGAAGTTTTTGTCTTTATAACTGGGGAACTTCATCCTCGTATGCTGAAGTTCCCCATTTACAAAGACAAATAGCCGTATATACGTATCAATCCCTAAAATAACCTGACCCTGTGTTCCTAGCGCTTCATGTTCTTATATATATATTTAGCATTACAGTGAAGTGTCTCTGTGTGGGTGTGTGTGTGTATATATATATATATATATATATATATATATGTATGTACGTATGTATAATACGCTTCGTTGTACGATTGATTCATCAACTTATAACGTAGTGATGAATGAATGTTATATACATACACACACTAACATAATACGGTTCGTTGTACAATTTTAACTCCATATATAGCATGTTAGAGTATATTTTAGTGTATTCATCTCTTGTATTACAAAAATGTTAACGGATTATATTTATATTGATTTATCAATTCATTAATTATTCGTACTTAGTAACGTATAAGATTGATCATCAATTACAATATAATTTATGTGTGTGTATTAAATTAGTCATATACTTAAATATAATTTAAAAAATTACTTTACATAGATGCCATTATAATCTATTAAAATTAATTACCTAGCGAATAATTATTTATAATAATTTTAGTTAAATAAAATAATTATTTAAAGCTTCTAATAATTTTAGTTGTAATAATTAAAAAAAAAAAAAATATTTTGTCTTTGTAAACTGGGGAACTTCAGCCCTGTATGCTGAAGTTGTTGTCTTTATAACTTGGGAATTTCAACCCCGTATGCTGAAGTTCCCTATTTACAAAAGACAAAAACTTCAGCTATAGAGCTGAAGTTTTGTCTTTTGTAAATGGGGAACTTCAGCATACGTATGCTGAAGTTTTTGTCTTTGTAAATAGGGAACTTCAGCTCCCCAGTGTAACTGGGGAAACTTCAGCCCCGTATGTTGAAGTTCTTGTACGGATGTAATTTTTTTTACAAAAGCGGGTATAAGTTAAAACGTGGCACAAAAAGTGGGTACGGATGCAAAAGCCCCCATTTTTCATATTATCTCCCCAAAAATTTTCCTTCTCCTCTCTTTCCCTCCCTCCCCTTCTCTGTCACTCCCACTGTCGCCCTCACCCACTGCCGGACCACTGCACGCCGGACCTCCCCTTGTCGCCGTCACTGCTCGCCGGACCACCCACTGCTTCCCCCCACCCACTGCCGCCCCCCACCACCTTATCTCTCATTCTCCACCTTAAAAAAAGGTAAGTTTGAACTTGAATCTTGAATCTTTTTCTAGTTTTAGTTTCAATTATGTCAACATTGTAGTTTATTGTTTGATTTAGTGTTTCAATTATGTGAACATTGTATTTTATTGAGGATTAGGGTTTAAGGTCTTGTTTTAATTAGATTTGTTAAATAATTTTATTAACTAATTAGTTTAATTACTGTTGAATTTAGTTTAGTTAGATTTAAATTATGTATTGTCTATAGGATATGAATTGAACATTTAGGATATGAGTTGAACCTTTAGGATATGAATTAATTAACAAAAAACGATTAGAATATGAATTAACTAAATTAATTTGTTCTTGTTTTATTTGTATAGATGGAATATCTATACAAATAGTTTATAGACGTATAAACATTGTAGTTTATTGTTTGATTTAGTGTTTCAATTTTGTGAACATTGTATTTTATTGAGGATTAGGGTTTAAGGTCTTGTTTTAATTAGATTTGTTAAATAATTTTATTAACTAATTAGTTTAATTAGTGTTGAATTTAGTTTAGTTAGATTTAAATTATGTATTGTCTTTAGGATATGAATTGAACATTTAGGATATGAGTTGAACCTTTAGGAACATTTAGAATATGAGTTGAACCTTTAGGATATGAATTAACTAAATTAATTTGTTCTTGTTTTATTTGTATAGATGGAACATCTATACAAATAGTTTATAGATGTATAAACATTGTAGTTTATTGTTTGATTTAGTGTTTCAATTTTGTGAACATTGTATTTTATTGAGGATTAGGGTTTAAGGTCTTGTTTTAATTAGATTTGTTAAATAATTTTATTAACTAATTAGTTTAATTAGTGTTGAATTTAGTTTAGTTAGATTTAAATTATGTATTGTCTTTAGGATATGAATTGAAAATTTAGGATATGAGTTGAACCTTTAGGATATGAATTAATTAACTAAAAACGATTAGGATATGAATTAACTAAATTAATTTGTTCTTGTTTTATTTGTATAGATGGAACATCGTACTTGGATGTACAATAGGAATTATCCTAATCGGCGGGGATTGCGGGAGGAATTTGTAGAAGGTGTTGAGGTCTTTGTTAGACATGCAATGGAACTTCCACCATACCAAAAAGATGGATTAATTAGGTGCCCTTGTGTTAAGTGCGACTGTATGAGGTTTGAAAAACCGGAGGAAGTTAAAGTTTATCTTTATAGGAAAGAGTTTATAGCGAATTACTTTGTGTGGACTTATCATGGAGAGGTCGATGGTAGCAATGGGATATTTCATAACACGGTTGCGGGTGAAAGTAGTAGGTCGGTGGAGAATACAAATTATGATTCTAGAATGCACGATATGGTTGCGGATGCTTTTGGGATGCAATTTGGGAGTGAGCCCACTGAAAACGTTGAACAAGCCCCTAATGATGATGCAAAACATTTTTTTAAACAGTTAGAGGAAGCTAGTCGTCCATTAAAGGAAGGAAGTCCGCACTCTGAGTTGTCTGTTGCAGTTAGATTACTAAGTATAAAATCTGATTGGAATATTTCTCAGGCAGCCATGGACTCTTTCATTGACCTTATGACTGAACTAGTTGACCCTGATATCAGCTTACCTGATGATTTCTATAAGGCAAAGAGATTGGTTTCTAAGTTAGGACTTTCGTCAATGAGAATTGATTGTTGTGAAGGTGGTTGCATGTTATATTATAAAGATAATGCAGATTTAGACAGTTGTAAATTTTTCCACAAGCCTCGTTTCAAGAGGCTTTCCAACGGAAAAATAGTCGATATCAAGGCGATGCATTATTTACCTGTTTTACCTAGGTTAAAGAGGTTATATGCATCGGAAAGTTCTGCTTCTCATATGATATGGCACTTTGAAAATAGAAGACCACCAGGTGTTATGTGTCATCCTTCAGATGGAGAAGCTTGGAAGCACTTTGATAGGACATATCCAGATTTTGCTAGTGAACCAAGGAACATTCGGTTGGGTCTGTGTGCGGATGGCTTCACGCCTTTTTCTGTATCTGCGACACCATATTCATGCTGGCCTGTCTTTCTTACACCTTATAATTTACCACCCGAGTTGTGCATGACTAGTCCATATATATTCTTAAATTGTATTATCCCCGGTCCACGTAATCCGAAAAGTTTGATTGATGTATATTTGCAACCTTTGATTGATGAGCTTAAAGAATTGTGGTATGATGGTGTTGAAACATATGACATATCAACCAAGCATAATTTCAATTTACGTGCTAATTTAATGTGGACAATTAACGATTTTCCTGCGTATGGAATGTTGTCCAGGTGGATGACTGCTGGTTGGCTAGCTTGTCCATACTGCATGGAACATACTAAAGAGTTCACTTTGAAACATGGCCGAAAGCAATCATGGTTTGACTGTCATCATCGATTCTTGCCTCATGATCATGAGTTTAGAAGGATGAGAAATGCATTCAAAAAAAATACAGCGGAGCTTGATTCTCCACCTCCGATACTATCAGGTGAGGAAATTTGGGAGAGGGTCCAGCACTTTTGTAAGGTTACTGATGTTCCACCTTATAAATTCCCCGGATACGGCCATCGTCATAATTGGACGAAACAGAGTATATTTTGGGAGTTGCCTTATTGGAAGGATAATCTTCTCCGTCATAACCTTGATGTCATGCATATTGAGAAGAATTATTTTGACAATTTGTTCAACACAGTGATGGATGTTAAAGGTAAGACAAAGGATAACCCGAAGGCTAGAATGGACTTACAAGAATATTGCAGGCGCCCTGAATTACACTTGCAAACAACAAATAATGGTAAGATATTCAAGCCCAAAGCAAGTTACACATTCACTTTGGAGGAAAGAAAGCAAATTTGTGATTGGGTAACGAAATTGAATATGCCTGAGGGTTATGCGTCGAATCTTGGAAAAAAAGTTGATATGGAGGTAGGGAAGTTGAGCCATTTGAAAAGTCATGACTGTCATGTTTTCATGGAGACCTTAGTGTCTATTGCATTTTGTGGTTTGCCTGAAAGAATCTGGAAACCCATCACAGAGATTAGTTTGTTTTTCAAGGACTTGTGTTCTTCCACATTAAGGGAAGAAAACCTAATCCGGATGGATCAGAACTTTCGTGTAACATCTACGAAGCTGGAAAAGATATTTCCATGCGGTTTTTTTGATGTGATGGAACACCTTCCAATCCACCTTGTACACGAGGCAAGACTTGGAGAGCTTGTTCAATGCAGATGGATGTATCCCTTTGAGAGGTAATATTATAAGTTAATTTCTGTGTTATTAGAATGTTCTTGGCTAACCTTAAATTATGTAGGACAATTGGCAAATGAAAACAATTTGTTAAGCAGAGGAATATGATAGAATATCTATATGTGAAGCTTATCCTGCAAAGGAAACTTCTCATTTTTGCTCTTATTATTTTGAGAGTAAGGTGAGATGTGCTAGGAATAGGACCAATAGGAACACGGTCCAATGTTTGAATGATTCATTATATCCGCCTATGTTCATATTCAATCAACCAGGCCGATGTTCTAAGGATGTTAGAAAGCGAAGTTTGAGTGATACGGAGTACAAGTCAGCTACACTTCATGTGTTACTAAATTGCCCCGAAGTTACATCGTTTCTCAAGTAAGTATTGATTCAGTAGTTATCAAGTAATTAAATTTAATTTGGTTACATCTAAATACAACTACTAAAAATGTGTCATAGTCACTTCGTGGGTCAATTTGGCCAAGATGCTGTATATACGAGATTTGATACGTGGTTCAAACAAGTTGTAAGTTTATCCATATAATATTCTAACACTATGTAGGTAAACAGTCTTTGAAAGTTACGCTAACTTATGAATTTTTTTTAACAATATGTAGTTATCCTCCACCCGATGGATAATATGAGGAGCCAAAACATCACCATCCCAGCTACATCTTTGTGCAGACACCGGGTCTTTCAGAACAGGGCCCTAGGACTGTACGTCTAGCATACAGTCCAGTTGACTCACGAGCACATGGCTCACATCCATCCAGGTCACAGCCACGGGGGTCACAACCACGGGGGTCACAGCCACTGGTGTCACATCCACGGGGGTCAGAGGCATCAGTATCACAACAGCTTCTGGTCGATCCAGCGATGTCGCAGTCACATGGATCACAGCCATCTTCCTCATCGGCTCCATCTCTTACAGGCCTTTGCCTGCGAGATACAAGCTCTGACCCCCTTACACCTTCCACACATGCATCTAATGTACCTGTTTCCGAGGATGATGCTGATGATGACGAGGAGGTGCATAAGGATAAGTATGGCAGGATCATCATAGTCCCTGAGGGTGATGGGTAAGAGCAACTTGATTTTTTTACGTTTATTGTTTTGTACAGTTTGTACTAACATATTAAAGTTTTTTTTTGTTAAATTGCAGGTTCATCCTGAGTAACACTACTACGAGGATAATCACCAACGCCACCAGAAAGCTTTATGATGCCCCTTTACGAGTTGGAGCGAATTCTCATTCTCGCTGAAGGAGAAAATTTGCAATGAATTTAAGGTATACATTTTCTTTTAAGATTTATAATTATTTATATTTATGATATTTTCATACAGTATTTAACTTTTGAAATACAGAGCAAGTGTGTATGGGAACACAGCTATAGCGCGGAGGTGACTCGTAATTTTAATCTTAAGGCTCGGAAGCGGTTGTCGCATAGTTTCTCCAACGCTAGACTGTACAACCAGAAGCCTAACTAGTTGCTTGACGAATTTTGAAGGGATTTGCAAAGGCAGTGGCTTATCGCGGAATTCTTAAAGAAGAGCGAAAAAGGAAAGAAAGCTCGCGCATCCGAGAAGGGGGGCTCCTTGCACACTGGAGGTGCGATCAACCAAGAGACTATAAAAAGAAGATTGGTACATAATTTATTCATTTATTTTAATTTTCAAAGTATATCTATTCTGTTTATTAACTATAATTTATGAATTTTCAGGAAAAGAAGCTGGGTTCGTCCAATGAAGCAAGATGAGTTATTCAAGGAGACTCATATTGTTAAGAAAAAGAAAGAGATTGATCCAGAAAGGTGGGTCGACGACTGATCATCGACTTTACATGTAATTTTTCTCTTTTCATTAAGTATTCTGATATACTCTAATATAATCTTTCAAATACTAATTAAATAAAAAATTTCTTATAGGATCGCTTCAGAGTTGACATGGAGGAATTCTTACGCAGTCAGCCACCTAATAAGTCAGGCGAGCCAATCCATATTTCAGAGGAGGATGCAGAAAGACTATGGATGCAGGTGGCTGGCGGTGCAAAATATGGGAAGGTATACGGGCTTCCTAATAAGAAGTTCCACCACTATCACTGTGGAATGCAAGGAATAGGAACTTCCTCGCAAGCCGAGCAACTTGATGGGGAGAGCCTCTCCACTATGCGGGAGACTGTGACAAAGCTCACAAGCGAGCTAGAAGCATCCAAGGAACGAGAAAGTCTTAGAGATGCTCAATACGTTAGCATGCAAGCTCAGTACCAAGCATGCAAGCTTAGTACGAAGGTATGCAAGCTCAGCTTAAATCTCTCCTAGCTTTTGGAGCTTTATCGATTCACCGGTATCGCGAGCCATCGCCAGAGGCTCAACTTGAACGTGAGTGTTCCTTCCGTCCTCCCCGTGTTAGTTCCTCTCGTCCTCCCCGTGATCGTTCTTCTCGTCCACCACGAAATGACCCTTCTCATTACCGTCTTGATAATGAAGATTCATTAGACGGTGATGATAATGATATAGAATGAAACAGTCATTGAGTACTTTTATATACTTTGAACTAGACAATAAAACTTTGGTCCGTTTTGGAATGGGCTTGTAATAAGTGTTAACTTAGTTTTATTAGTTAAATGTGTTAGTTCTATTGAACTTTATATGTTGTTGGTTTTAATGTTGGTTTTAATATTGATTTTAATGTTGTTGTTGTTGTTGTTAGTTCGTATTGTTGTTGTGTTAGTATTGTTGTTGTAATAGGATTTGGTATGCTAGCAGGTAGTGTGACTGCCAAAATAGGCAGTTTTTGCCAAAATAAAACCCAGAAAAGCGACCAAAGTTGGTCGCTATTAAACCTAGGTTTCCAGAATAGCAACCAAAGGTGGTTGCTAACTAACTCAGATTTCCAGAATAGCGACCAAATTTGGTCGCTATGTTATTATTATTATTTTTTTTGGAAATTAGCAACCAATTATGGTCGCTTTGGTTTAAAACAAATTAAATAAAATAGTAAAAAGATTATTTTTTCTGGAAATTAACGACCAATTGTGGTTGCTTCTGTTTAAAATAAATTAAATAAATTAATAAATTCCAGATTTTAAAATATTATATTTTATTTACAGAC
Source organism: Nicotiana knightiana (assembly GCA_005239525.1). Classification (NCBI taxonomy): domain Eukaryota; kingdom Viridiplantae; phylum Streptophyta; class Magnoliopsida; order Solanales; family Solanaceae; genus Nicotiana; species Nicotiana knightiana. Next base: position 7,715 of record ML379589.1, read on the forward strand.
CAAAGTTGGTCGCTATATTTTGTATAATAAATAAATAATGTAATTTAAAAATAGAGCCAAATTTGGTCGCTAAATTTATATTATTAAAATAATATAGCGATCAAAGTTGGTCTCTTTTTTTGGTACCCGGAATATTTGGTCAATTTAACATAGAGATCAAAGTTGGTCTCTATGGTAAATGGACTGACAAAATAGCGACCAAGCCTGTTTGGACGCATTTTGGTCGCTTTTCACTGTTTAGGGACCAACTGTGATTGCTTTTTGTGATTGTTTTTCCCGAATTTTTAGTAGTGTACGGACGATCTATAACTACAAATTTTCCATAATCTTCTACTACTAATAAAGAAAAGATGGCATAATCAAAAGTAAGTCTGAATGTACTTAGTACTAACTTATTCACCAGTCAAAAGGTAACATCATATAAAGCAAGCCTGAATATCTTCACAAAGAGTAGTGACGACTAAATTGGGTTTGCTGACAAAATCTGGCATCTAAAAACACATGTAAATAGCTAAGAGCAAGAAAGTACTTTAACATGCATAAAGGTTACGCCAAAATACTTAACCAATCATGTGACAAGTAACTTGAGAGCAAGAAACTATTGCAGTACGTGGCAGCTGCTGCCGAACAAGTTACATTTTATAAGTAAAAACAAGTCAAGGTTAGCTTTCTTTTTCTTCCTTTTTTTAAGTTTTGACTTACTAGTAACGGACATGAAAATTTTGGAGCTTATAGTGGAAACATAAAAATTGTCTTCTTCTCACTACTGTTCCTCTTCAGATCTTGATCCTTCCGAAAATAGAAGTCAACACATTCATACTGATGAGTTCATTTCTTTATCAAAAATTCTCCCACGATTTAAGAAATTACGTCACCCTTCTTAGGAGATTGAAGAAATTCTATGGCAAAAGCATAAAATATTGATGTTCTTGAAGAATATATAAAAAAAATGTCCAAAAACAATTATTGGCTTGGTATCCATAAATAAGATAGCATGCCGTGAGTGAAAGTTGAACACTGCAATGAGAAGATTGTGAAAAAAGTTGAACTCATCCGTTTCACTGCTATTAATGTATTATACCCCTTTACAATTTTAAATTTACGTTACATGAGGTAATTTAATATTTTCTATGTCCCAATTTATGTGGCACTGTTTAAATTTGAAAGTTAAAATTTAGAGTTCTTTAAGTTTTTTTAAATTTTTTTTATATATTTAAAACTATATTAAAGTATTGTAAGTCATATTAATTAAAAATTTAAAACACTAATTCATTACAATGGTGCTGCCTGATTTGTACTGTATTTATCTCTATACGTGTCGATCATTGTTTATCAACAATAGACTACTTGTTCACTAGTAAGTGCCATCTAGCTAAGCTTAAGCAGAACCGAAGACTGAAGCTTAGCCACTTTTGATTTTTTGGACTGCACTATTAACTACGTTTGACTATTTCTTTGATTATTGTTATTATTATACGTATTTATGTGTGATTAATTGGCCAGGCAACGGATGTGGTTAGTGCGACTCACGTATACCCTTGCGTCAACAAGTCAGCCTCCACGTACAACCTTGCTGACATTGCTCAATCAATTTTGGCCTCTTTTGTCCGGGTTTTACGGGCTTAGCTGAACCCACACCATTTTTTGCATGAAAAATATATATAGAATGTATGTGAATATTTACAGAAATTGTAACAATTATAAAAATTTGAATTCATAATTTCAAAAGTATAATGAGTTCTGTAATAAAAAATTGTAAAGGTTGAACTCATAAAATATAAATTTTAGATCCACTTGTGCTCCTAAAAAAAAAGGAAATAAGAATTAAAGAAGAGAAATTGCAATGGAATTTTGCTCTTCTCGTAAATAGTCATAAATGTATGAATAGTTTTTATGCGTATATATGACGATATACATGATCCACGTATCAAGACAGATAGTAGTGTGTAACAATTTTTCTTCTGCATATATGCAGCTTAATGGATGATTGTTTATGGTCTTCACATGTTCTCAAGGGGTCCTAGTAAGGAGCTGATCAGATCTAGTTCCAGAATATGTATGAGGATTGAGGTATATAGAATAGGAAAAACAAAAAATCAATGCTTGTCACGAATTTGCTATCTCGCATTTGCAGAAAAGGGACAGTGATTGAAATAACAATCTAATACTCAAATTATCATTCAATTATTTAAAATTATAGACTAAAGTCTTTTTTTTTTCATTTGTAACAGAAAAGTCACTCAGCTATTTCTATTGCACACAGATTATCACTCAACTGAGATTACAAATTTTTCGATGGAGAAACGTGACATAGCAGTCCATATAGCCTTTTTATATTTTTGGACCAAATAAAATAATTAACACCCAAACAAAACATAGAGAATTCACTCATACACCCAACCTGATCCACTAAACATAAAAATCAAATACTAAGTAAAATAAATACTAAAACGCATCCTCGTTGTAAATTCATCTCTCTTCTCCTTATTAAAACCAAATTTCTTCTTTTTTCATGATTTTACTCTAGTTTTATAAAATAATAATGGGTACGAGGTTCGGGACTAAGGACTAGAGTGACTCGTGTTCTTCTTTTCTCAGTGACATGTATTCTTCTTTTTACGATTTTTTTTTTACTTTTTACAAAATAATAATGGATACGAGATTAGGAATTAGAGTGATGTAAAGGATATAACTAATTCACCTATAGTTAGTTAATTGTAATTAGTTAACTTAATTATAATTAGTTTTGTTCATTAATGCTGTACAACTCACTACAAGAAATATGATCTATGACAACATTTTATAAATGTCATGTTAAGGTACATAAATGTCACAGAATTGCTTTCCGATATTTATTTGACACTTAGTTCAAATGTCGTAAATTTCAATATCAGTAATTTTCCGACATTTATTTTAATATTGGTAAAAGATTTACGACATTTATTTAATGACTTTTATAAAAATGTCGCGTTAAAAATTGTGACATTTCACATAATGTTGGTAAATTAATACTGGTTTCTAACTTTTTTTTTTACGACATTTAGAAATGTCAGGAAAATAGTTTATTAGCGACACTTGTAGAATACATGTTGCTAAACAAACTTACTCATTCACATTTGCACATACTTTAAGAGGACAATTACTATAAATATAAAACTAAAACTATTTATTGTTATACATGAAAGTATAAACATCAAGTCATTCAACATAGACAATTTGAACTGTAACAAAATGAGTAGACAGAAGATCTTTGTAACTAATTACAACAATGTATTTGTGAATATCTGCACGTCCTTACAACTAAACAAAGCTAGAATGCAACTATTAGGCTAGATTCAAGCAAACTGTAACAAATTCTGCAACAACAAATTTCTTCACTTCCTCAACTCTTTCTTCCACTTTTTCTGTTACATCCATTTAGCTCTAGTTTTGTCATGCTTCCACCCATTTGATACTCTATTGAATCAAGACAACAAGATTGTCTGAGGTAGTCAACTGTCAACCTATGTTTTCATAAATTGGGAAATAAATTAGCAGGTCATTGAAAGTCAAAAGAGGATTGCATAATCTACATGCAAGAATGATTTAACAAATTGAATTAATATAGTGAAACTATTTTTACGAGTATCCTTATCCTTATAGGACTACCAATTGAAGAATTTCACGAGTTATCTTCCATCAATGAACAAAATCCCTTAGTAAAAACACATAATTTTAAGAAAGAAAGATGTTGTTTGTCCATCAAACCTACAAGGGCCTTAGAGTAAGTTGCCACGCTCTGGACTTTCTCGCTGCAATTCCATATCATACACACAAAGGCTAATACATGTGTGCAACCTTATTCTTCACCTAATCAACCAGCATATCCATTTGTAAATTCTAAATATGTTCAGCTAATTGCATAATTTTCATAGTGGCAGAAAAAATTAGCAAAGTAAATTGCACTCTGTATTTAGATATAGCGAACTTATCATTATAGCATTTCTCCTTCGAAAGCCAAGAGTTAATTATCACACTATACTAACTAAACATGCCCTTAATATCTAAAGCTAATGATACAAATGGATATAAAGTTTACTTACGAGCATTCTCCTTCCGCATGTACATGATAATATTTTCATGCATATCTGATGACGGCTTAATTAGATCTTGCAACTAACTATTTTTTGAATTGTACAATTACAAATGCTTGGTAACATATATGCCCAAAGCCAGCACATCTCTAAGTTGAACTTTTTGTAGTGCAACCGGAACTATGGGAGAAACATAAGACATTTTAGGGAAGAACTAGAAGTGATATCTTGATAATTAACTTGAAGGTAGCCTTGAATATTTGAAAAATCCTTTGTTGCTGACCTGCAGTTCATGGTATCAGACAAGAATTAAGAAAACCACATCTATTTAGTTCATATTTTGAAATGATTAAATAATAGGGAAGACCATTGTGTTTAAGATGCTCTATTATGCATTTTGTCAAACAGTCAGAGGGCATAATCTGTGAATGTAATATTACCATTAGTATATTGTGTAATAACATTCCCACACAACTTCAATTCACACAAATTTATCTCCAAATAACCACATGGTTACAACCACAAAATAAAATCACAATGTAGATTAAGCTTCAAAATCCTAAACTCCCAATTATTCTGCTACGAATACATAGAACACAAGTAATGCAATAAATAAATATGATTGAATTCCTCTTAGAAATCAAAACACTCAGCAGAAAGAAGAAAGAATTCAAATCCAATCAAGAGAGAAAAAATTCTAACCTGGATTTATTTCAATGCGCAGTAGAAGAAGAAAAGGATTAAGGGAGAAGAGAGTACACTACTATTCCTGAAAGTTCTTGAGATTCATAGTTGGGACAGAGAGATTCAGATGGGATATCAAAATTGGGGAGGGGAAATTTCAAAATTAGTATTTTCTTTGGCATTTGCTATACATATCACTAATTAAATTTCAATTTATTCTCAATTATGTGATATTTAAATCAAACAACACAATTATTCCTGTCATTTTTCACCAAATGTTAGTATTTTTGCACATTTTTCTGACAAATGTCACTAAATGAACCTTTTTTGACACTTATTATAAATGTCATTGATTAAATGTCGTCCTAGGTCATATTTTCTGTTGTGACTGTCAATAGTTAGTTAGTTAGTTATAAGGGAACACTTTAGCCTTTTCTTTCTTAGCTTTCGATAATATCAATAGCAGAGAATTTCTCTCTTCTTCAATTTTCTCTCGATCCTTCGTCTAAGTTTTTTAATCTGTTGCATGTTATCGATGAACTCTCCATGGTATCAGATCTATTAACAGAGTGATTCTAGGGAATTTCTTCACGGAATTGAAGATAGTTCGAGAGAATTCACTCTAGAAATTTTGAGCCCTAATTTTGCAGTTTGTCAATGGCGATTCATGATAATTCAGCTGACAATGAAGATAATGGAGGTAATACGAGTATCAGAGTGATGCCTAGCTCGATCATTTTGGATCACAATCATCCTCTTTACCTGCATGCGTCCGATGGTCTAGGCTCTATGTCGGTGGGACTAATTCTGACAGGTATGGAGAATTACTCCATATGGAGTCGTGCGATGAACGTAGAATTACTAGGTAAGAATAAATTGTGTTTGGTTGATGGATCAACATCGAAGGAGGATTTTAGTCCAAATCTAGGAAGTCAATGGGATAGGCGTAATGCAATTGTACTTTCATGGCTCATGAGCAATGTGAGCATAGATTTAGTGACTGGAGTACTGTTTTCTTCAAAAGCACAGAAAGTTTGGGCTGCTTTCAAGGAACGTTTTGACAAAGTAAATGCATCACGATTTTCTTAATTGCACAAGGAGATATTTACCTTGACACAAGAAATGTTGTCAGTGTCGACATAGTTTACCAAGTTGAAGGATCTCTGGGCAGAATATGCTTCGATACTGCCACCTCCTTCATCAACTACTGAGTATATACATCAGTTGGAGTATCAACGACTATTACAATTTTTGATGGGTTTGAATGACAGTTTTGAACAAGCAAGGAGCCAACTCTTGTTGATGCCTAGTTTGCCTTCTATAGACAAGGCTTATGCTATGGTAGTTCAAGAAGAAAACAGGAAATCATTCACTGGTAGCACCTATGGGCAAGCTGGGAATAACGATCCCACTGCCCTGTTTACTTCTCATCCTACATCTAAACCTAGGAGAAACTATGGTTTAGAATGTGATTTTTTCCATGTGAAAGGACACACTAGGAATGAGTGTTATAAACTGATGAAATGTGATTTTTGTAATAAGACAGGGCATTTGAAAGAGAATTGTTACAAGATTATTGGATATCCATCTGACTTCAAGCAGAAGAAGAAGGAAAATGCAAGTCATGGTAGATGTAGTCGGACAACAAGGAATGGCAGCTTCATCAACTACAAACACATACCAGGGAAACAACAATATTGAACCAGCTCAATTCTTTACCAAGGAGCAATATGATCAGTTGTTGCAACTGCTGAATAGAGGTTCTATTGCAGGAGATATGGCAGGTAAATGTTTTTGTGGTAATGTGGCAATATGTGAAAACATAGAACTTTGCAAATGGATAGTAGATACTGGTGCTACTAATCACATGACTGGTAACAAAAATTTACTAAAAAATGAAACTTCAGTAGGAAATTCAGGGCAAGTACAACTGCCTACTGGAGATTCAGCACCAATTTCACATATGAGAGAATGTCAACTTACTGGAATTGATGTATTGAAGGATGTATTGTGTGTGCCAGCCTTTAAGTTCAATCTCATGTCAGTTTCTAAGGTGACAGAAGATCTGAAATGCAGTGTTATTTTCTTTCCTAAATGTTCTGTATTTCTGGACCTCTTATCTGGGAAGGTGAAGGAGATTGGTAGAAAAGAAGAGGGTTTATACATACTGTCAGCAACATTTGGGAAGGCAATAAACAGAGCTTTTTCAACAACTAGTAAAGGTGGCATTGAGATATGGCATAAGAGAACAGGACATGTTCCAGTCCAAGTTCTCAAAATAATTCCTAGTATACAACATTATAGTAGTAGATTAGATAGTGAATCACTGTCCAAATGTGAGATTTGTCCCTTGGCTAGACAAACTAGAGTTCCTTTTCCAACAAGTACAAGCAGAAGTTCATGTAGTTTTGATTTAATTCATATGGATGTGTGGGGACCTTATAAAGTTGAAACTCATAATGGTATGAAGTACTTTCTTACATTGGTTGATGACTTTACAAGGTGGACTTGGGTGTTTATTATGAGACTCAAGTCTGATGTTGCTTTTTTACTTAAAAACTTTATTTCCATGATCAAAACACAGTTTGAAAGACAAATTAAGGTGTTTAGATCAGACAATGGGAGTGAGTTTTTTAACACTGCATGTAGTGGTTTGTTTCAAAAGCATGGGATTGTTCATCAAAGTTCCTGTCCATATACTCCTCAACAGAATGGAGTAGTGGAAAGGAGACACATGCATATACTTGAGATTGCTCGAGCAATCAGATTTCAAGGCCATTTACCAGTTAGATACTGAGGACATTGCATTGATGCTGCAGTCTACATAATTAAGAGGATCCCTTCTTCTGTTTTGGCATATAAATCACCATATGAACTACTTATGGGTATGGGATGTCTATGTTTTGCTACTAATCTGACAGGACATGATAAATTTGCACCTCGAGCTGTGAGGTCAGTCTTCCTTGGATATGCTGCACACCAGAAGGGTTACAGACTCTTGGATCTGGAGAATAGAGTGTTCTTCATAAGCAAGGATGTAGTGTTCTATGAAGACATTTTTCCATTTCAGAAAGCAGAAGATCCATCAATTCCCTTATTCCTAGATACAACTCCAGTGCCAAGACAAGACTTTAATGAAGAACCAGATGTAGTGGTGGTTAGTTCTGCTGCTAACCAACATCTTGCAACAACCAATATGCCAGGTACATCTATTGTAGCCCCTGATATCTGAAGTGTACAAGATGTTTCTCATAATGCGGAGGATAACAGTGTGGAAAGCCATGTTGATTCTCTTGTCCCACCTCATGTTGAGGAACTTAGAAAATCAACAAGAGTATCTAAACCTCCAATATGGCTTAAGGACTATGTTAGAAATGACAGGAAATATTCTGCAAGTTGCTGTAGATATCCTATTTCAGAGGTGATTGGTTATGAAATAATTTCTTCAAAATATCAAAGTTACTTGACAAACTTCTCAACTGATCTAGAACCTACATCATATTCAGAGGCAGTAACAGAAAAATGATGGGTAGAAGTAATGCAAGCAGAAATTAAAGCACTGGAGGATAACAAGACTTGGGAGTTGGTATCTTTTCCATAAGGGAAGAAGGAAATAGGATGAAAATGGGTTTACAAGATTAAATATAAGGCATCCGTAGAAGTTGAGAGGTTCAAGGCTCGACTGGTGGCTAAAGGGTATAATCAGAGAGAAGGCCTAGACTATCAAGAAACCTTTTAACCTGTGGTGAAAATGGTTACTGTTAGAAGTGTACTATCTATTGCAGCCTCCAGGTAATGGTCCATTCATCAGATGGATGTTTATAATGCTTTTTTGCAGGGTGATTTATGTGAAGAGGTGTACATGAACATACCTCAAGGGTTCAATGGATCAAAGAAGGGATTCCGAGTTTGCAAACTGCTTAAGTCTCTATATGGACTTAAGCAGGCATCCAGACAATGGAATCTCAAGTTGACATCAACCTTGGTGGATTTTGGTTTTCAACAAAGTCATTTGGACTATTCTTTGTTTATCAAAAGTGCAGCAGACCACATGGTGGTTGTTCTAGTCTATGTTGATGATCTACTGATTACTGTGATTGTCCTATTCTGATACAACAGACTAAGGATGCTTTACAAGATTCCTTCAAGATCAAGGACTTGGGAGATCTTAAATACTTCCTAGGCATAGAGTTCGCACGAAATAATGATGGTATATTGATGCATCAACACAAGTATGTGTTGGAACTTATAGCTGAATTGGGGTTATTTGGCTCTAAACCTGCCTCTTGTCCCATAGAGCCAAATCTGAAGCTTACAACCTCTGAGTTTGATATTCATATAGGCTCATCTGAGGACACATTATTGCATGATCCAGGACCATATCAGAGACTTTTAGGAAAGCTCCTTTATTTGACTGTTACAAGGCCAGATATTTCTTTTGCTGTTCAGAGCCTGAGCCAATTCGTGCTTAGTCCTAAAGTGTCTCATATGGAAGCAACACTCAAGGTGGTTAGATATCTCAAAAACAGCCCTGGGTTGGGTATTCTCTTGAGTTCTCACTGTTCTGAGTTGCTATCCGCATTTTGTGATGCAGACTGGGCTGCTTGCCCCAACACAAGAAAGTCAGTTACAAGTTACTTCATTAAGCTGGGATCTTCTTTAATCTCTTGGAAGTCTAAGAAGCAGTCCACCATTTCTAGAAACTCAGCTGAAGCTGAATATCGCAACTTAGCTTCTACTGTTGCAGAGATTATATGGATTCTTAGTTTACTTAAGGAGCTAGGAGTGCATCATGACTCCTCTGTGCCTATATATTGTGACAGTAAATCAGCCGTTGCTATTGCTGCTATTCAGTCTTCCATGAGCGCACAAAGCACATTGACATTGATTGTCATTTCATCCGCGAGAAGATACAACAAAGGGTTGTCTCAACTCTCTATTGTCCTACAGCAGAGCAGGAAGATGATATACTTAATAAAGGTCTTGGTCGACTGCAACATTCATATTTGATGTCCAAGCTAGGACTCCTCAATATCTTTCCACTTCTAGCTTGAGGGGGGGGGGGGGGGTAAAGGATATAACTAATTCACCTATAGTTAGTTAATTATAATTAGTTAACTTAACTATAGTTAGTTTTGTTCATTGTTGTACAACTATCAATAGTTAGTTAGTTAGTTATAAGGGAACACTGTAGCCTTTTCTTTCTTAGCTTTCGATAGTATCAATAGCAGAGAATTGCTCTCTTCTTCAATTTTCTCTCGATCCTTCGTCTAAGTTTGTTTAATCTATTGCATGTTATCGATAAACTCTTCAAGTGAAACCATGAAATTTTTTTTGTTGTTTATAAGAAGAAGAAGAAGAAGAAGAGGAGGAGGAGGAGGAGGAGGAGGAGGAGGAGGAGAAATGGATTTGCAGTAGGGATGCATTTTTGTGTTTGATTTATTTAATGGGTGAAGTTTTATTTTTAGAGAGTTAGGTTGGATGTATGGGTGGATTTTTTATATTTTGTTTGGGTGTTAATAAATTTATTTGGTCCAAAATATAAAAAGGAAAATATATGGAATACCACACCACATTTTTTCAGCGAAAACCTTGATAAATCTGAATGAGTGGCTATTTATATTCAATAGGAATAGTTGAGTGACTTTTCTGTCAAGAATTAAAGAAAAACGACTTTAGTTTATAATTTTAGATTAAGTGATTATTTGTGTAATAACTTATTTAAGAAGCCGCTGCTTTGGTAAAAATTGCGCGGGGCATCCTATTTGGTCGCCTCCATTTAACCTATACCCGTTTTTTTAAAAACTTTTAACTTGTACCCACTTTATAAATAACTTCAGCTCCATTTCCCTCGCTGAGCTGAAGTTCGCCAGTTATAAAGACAAAACTTCAGCATACGGGGCTGAAGTTCCTCAGTTACAAAGACAAAACTTCAGCTTTAGAGCTGAAGTTCCCAAGTTATAAAGACAATTACAAAGACAAAACTTCAGCTCTAGTATGCTTTGTAAACTGGGGAACTTCAGCCCAGTATGCTGAAGTTTTTGTCTTTATAACTGGGGAACTTCAGCCCCGTATGCTGAAGTTCCCCAGTTACAAAGACAAAACTTCAACTCTAGAGCTGAAGTTCCCCAGTGTAACTGGGGGAACTTCAGCCCCGTATGCTGAAGTTTTTGTTTTTATTACTGGAAAATTTCAGCCCCGTATGCTGAAGTTTCCCAAGTTACAAGACAACAACTTCAGCTCTAGATCTGAAGTTTGCAAGTTATTTCAGGCCCGTCTACTAGAACGCTGAAGTTTCGCGTGATTGCCTTTGCTACTTCAGCCCCGCATGATGAAGTTATGTACAAAAGCGGGTACAAATGTAATTTTTTTTACAAAACAGGTATAAGTTAAAACGTGGCACAAAAAATGAGTACGGATGCAAAAGCCCCGTTGTTTTGGGTGTACTGGTTCCGTTACTAAGTTTTGTTATAGCCTATGTGATTATTAATTTTAGTGGATCATTGATCGAGACTAGGGATATAAACTAACTTAAAATCTTTTGTCCAGAGATGTCAATTATTCTCTTTATATTATCCAAAGACTTCTTTTCTTTTCTAAATATGAAATATCGAGAAAGTTTTGACGTGGCACTCATGTGGAGATTGAAGTAAATAAAATACATAAATAGCAACTTTTCATATAGACGTAAGAGAGCAATGAGAAAATGATGAAGCACTTGCACATTATTTTTCTAAAGTGTGAATTGTTAGTTCGGATTATAACAAAAGGTGTGAACGTACAGATAGAGACAATTTGTAGTTCGTTTTTATGCGGAAAACATTTTGGCAGCTTCTTCTTTTACGCCTAACAAACAAAGGACCCTTGTTGACTACTACTCAAGAATTACATCACAAAATTCTAAAGAAAAACACAACAAATTGCTAGTAATGCAAAGGTGGAGTTTGATTTCATTTGAGTTGAAATCCTTTTATACAGAAAAGAAAATGATTGATTTGAATTATATAGATAGACCTTGTTTCGTAATCTTTAGCTCAAAAAGTAGAAATAATAGAGAATGTTTCCCTAACACCGTCAATTTTACACACAATTAGCATGAATTCTCAATTAATAAAAAATTAATGGGACATGTAATCTACTTTGGAATAAACCATAGTACTAGCTTTTCTTTCGAGCATAATTTTAGAAACTCTAAAACTTAGCCATGAGTTAGCCACAGTAGTGTCATTGTCGCAATGAATGTGGAAATTAAAAGGTGCGGCCAGCGTAATGTTGCAAGCTTAATCACTTGTCCAAGCAATTCTCCACCTCCTCACAGCCTCTGCAAATGTTCACACTACACGCCACTCAACTCTATTACTTAGCTAATACTTCATCCGTTCACTTTTACTTGACAAGTATACTAAAAATAAATTTTATTTTTACTTGTCACTTTACATATATAAAGAGAAAATAATTTTTTTTTCCTGTTATACCCACATTATTTATTACTCATTTCAAATCATTTTTTTCAAATCCAATAAAATATGCATCAATTTACGGGTATCATGATAAATTATGTACTTTATTTATTATTTTTTAAGGGGCGTAAGAAGTTAAAACGTGTCAAGTAAAAGGGAACGGAACGGAGTAGCTAGTTAGCTACTTACTACATAGGAAGACACACCAAATAAGATACAAAAGTTTGTCTTGCCTGAGATTTGCTTCAATGACTATTTCAAGCTCGACTCTATTGTCAAATAATGCGCCCAGTATTGATTTCCTAAAGTCATCTTTCACATCATTGCTTTTTTATGTAAATGTGAGTGAGACATGAATCCACTTTTTCCTATATCTTCTTGTACCCAATTTCGATCACCTTAACAATTTTTCAACAAAGTTTAGGCTCAGATTCTTCAAAAAGTTGTGCCTAAGTTCCAAATCATTATCTTAGCTACTCGTCGTTCAAGTTGATATAAAGTATAAACTCAATTATCACGGGTGGGGAACCCAAATAGGTAAAATTTAGACAAATAGAACCAAAATAAGTCCAAAAAAAAACATAGAACGGATCTATGTATAACGCCACAGTATGTGGCGCTATACACTAACGGTAACTGTGCCGTTAGTGTATAGCGCCATATACTATGGCGTTATATACTTTTTTCTGACAGGCAGGTATAACGCCAATATATATTGGCGTTATACATTAAAAGTAGTAAAGGGCTGCTTGGCCCACTGGTTGAAAAGTAGATGCGAAGTGAGTTTTGTCCTTGAGGTACAAGGTTCAAACCCCTACCCCAACATTTTTTGTTTCTTTTCATTATTTGGTTTAAGTGTTTAGATATAAATACTTTAATAGAGAAGCCATTTATTATTTCTTTAAAAAATAACCAATACTTTTAATAGTTGTTATTTTGTGTTATACGTAAAACAAAATTATTTTTTTTCTTTTATTTTCAAATTAGAATTATAAGTTTTATTTTCAAATTAGTTAAATTAAATTAGTTAAAATAGTTAAAATATTTATTTATTATTTGTTCAACTTTCCATCTTCGTCCTTTCACGTTTATAAATAGCTTAGCTAAGCAAAAACATGAAGTTTCGTGAAGGACCCATAAAAGCCAATTGAAACTCTTTGTTATTTTTTTTCATGATAATTGCAGTTTATTTTTATGAGATTTTTTTAGTCTGTTGCAAAACGGATTGATACCTTCATATTTAAAAATTAGTGTAACCTTAAATTTCTCAAGTTACTCTTCAAATAATTAATTTATTTTATAGCCTCAAAATATTACGGTATATTTAAGATTACAAACTTTACAAAATTAAAGTTTTAAATTTCGAGGTGTGACCAAACACCTTTCAGGTACTTCTATGTTGAATAGTTAAGCTACCAATTTTTACAATATATAACTATAAATTACTCATATTTTTATTGTCCGGATATTTAAATCAACTTCTACTACAGATAAAATAGCAAATACTTTTGAGATATTTTAATTTCTAAATCTTGTACTGATTAATAACTACATAATCAGATTCTTTTTAAATAGTTTAGCTTTTGAATCTTGTACTAATTTTTAATTACTGAAAATAGAGCAAAATCGTTCTATAATATAGTATAATTAAAGTTAAATTGGTAATTAAAATACGAACTTGAAGCAATAAGAAAGAAATATTAGAAGCTAAATGTATTGATGAGTTTTCATTAATTGTTTTCTTTCATTAGAAAATAAAACTTATAATTTTAAAGAAAATAAAAGAAAAAAAATAATTTTGTTTTACGTATAACACAAAATAACAATTATTAAAAGTATTGGTTATTTTTTAAAGAAATAATAAATGGCTTCTCTATTAAAGTATTTATATCTAAACACTTAAACCAAATAATGAAAAGAAACAAAAAATGTTGGGGTAGGGGTTTGAACCTTGTACCTCAAGGACAAAACCCACTTCACATCTACTTTTCAACCAGTGGGCCAGGCAGCCCTTTACTACTTTTAATGTATAACGCCATATATAGTGGCGTTATACCTGCTTGTCAGAAAAAAAGTATATAACGCCATAGTATATGGCGCTATACACTAACGGCACAGTTACCGTTAGTGTATAGCGCCACATACTGTGGCGTTATACATAGATCCGTTCTATGTTTTTTTTTGGACTTATTTTGGTTCTATTTGTCCAAATTTTGCTTATTTGGGTTCCCCACCCCAATTATCATTGTTGTCATCAGATTTTCCCTACACAATACGTGGATTGATTGATTTAAAAATACCTTGTAATGGCACTGGTTATTGATAGTCGGAAAGGGATGTCTCACGGACCCTTGAGTTTGCAATTAAGAACATTTCCCCAAATGTCAACTATAACGGAACCCACATAGCCCAATAGGCCCACTGTTGCAAACTCTGTTGACAGGAGTATCAAAAGCAGACAAAATTTATACCAAGGAAAAAAAAATCAATTTAATCCGACTTTATTGATGTGTGTTACATTATGGTATTAATATACTGATTTGAAGTTGTGATAGGCAGATAATATATTTACTTAAATTAGTTTTCAAATACCAATCAAACAAACAATGCTTATACTTGAGTATCACAGCTCGGCATAGCCCGACTGTTCAACGTGACTGACGCTTCAAAAGCCAAACTTTTGTTTAGTTTCATGCAACCTAACTAGTTAAATTAGGCCTTTCGATCAATAAAGTAAATTTTTTGACATGAGCTAGCCTTCAATCTCGACTTATTACTATTTTATTTATGCGTTTAAAAAATCAGCTTAACCAGCCAGACTTTAAACTGAAAAAATTGAACCATGCTATGGACATGAAAAGTGGAACGCGTTATGACTCTGTGAACTAACAGCTTGTTTAGATGGTTGTTAGCTTATTGTATTACATTTTTACTTTAAATATAATATTTATTTTAATTTTTAGTTAAATTTTATCATATCGTATCATTAAATTCCTCGATACGTAACGATAAAAGTATCATTTTTCGTAACAACTGATTTAGTGTGGTCATTTCGTTACGTTGTGTTTTTCTCTCATCTTACACTTCCTTATTATTAAATAAAAATATTTTATCCTTTATCATATCTTTTTTTTCTCATAATTTTATCCTGTACTTTACTTTTTTTGGTAATATTACAAGTTATTATTTATATTGCTAGTGTGGGACATTGTAAAATGCCGACAAATAATACAATCTATCCAAATATCATATTTATTTAATAATAAAATATAACACGATGCAATATTATTAGTATGAAACAATATGTAACCATCATCCAAACAGGGTATAACTGTATAGCAACGACGACTAGGGGTGGGCATCAGTCGGTTCGGTTCGGTTTTGAATATTATCGGTTTTGGCTATCGGTTATCGGTTTACAAATATCATAACCCGATAACCAAATCGATAAGATATTTGTTATCGATTATCGGTTAATCGGTTATCGATCATTATCGGTTTGGTTATCGGTTTACCCGATAAAATAAAATAACTAAAACAATTTCGCAATATATAAAACTGTCGAGTTCTCAATTATCTTGAGTCAGAGGTCAAGAAATAGATCAGATTTTTGTCGTCTTTGACAACTTTATGATGCATAAATATAGGATTACAAAGATTGAATGTAATATGATTGTATTGATAATAAAACGTGGAATACGATTCGTATGTTTAACTAGAAGTGAAAAAATTCTGAAAAAATGGGATAAAATAGTAAGACGACGTTACACAATCAAGTCTTTAAGCTATTGGTTATGTTACGATAGTCTATATGAATATTTATCAGAAATTATGAATTGATAATATCAGAAACTGGCTAACCCATGTATCAAATAAACAGAAGTTTACTGCTTAGGACTCTTAATATTCCAAATAGAGAAATACTTGTTAAAATTATAAGTGTTCTATAATTTTAGATTTGTCCAAAAAGAGAGAAACACCTGTCCAACCTGAGGGCGTGATGCGACTGACGAGTGACGCCGGCCTTAGTCTTGACGGACTGACTAGTGACTGGTGAGGGCGTGAGCCGTGGTGAGGCGGGGGAACTGCTGAGGTTGGGCCGTATGGGTGCGGCGAAAAATTAAGAAACTGATAAAAAGAAATTGACTTACTGAGAATTGAGAAAGAATAGGGAAAATGAATTATGAAATACTAGTATAGTATGTATATACTTAAGAGTAAATTAGTAAATTAGTTAATTCTTATTGGGTTATCGGTTCTTACCCAATAACAGAATTGCAAACTGAGCTCGAACCAATAATCCAATAAATTTTTTTCTTTACCTGTTACCGAACCGTTAACCCAATAATCCAATATCAATAACCCAATAAATAATTAACGATTTAAATTATCAATTTTACCCGACATATGCCCACCCCTAACGGCGACACATAATAAGCGCTTTTATTTGCAAAGAAGAGGGCAACGGAAGGGACACGTAAAGCATGATCGGGCTGTTAGTTAAAAGCGGAGCCCACCAACAAAATTAGAATTCCTTTTAGATGGGCCTGATTCTACTAACCCTTTGTTGTCAAATCACCGAATAATTTAAAGTGGGCTTAGTCCAGTTTTAGGAACTTCTAGTAATTCGACACCTGTCGCTGCCCACGTGATTTCATGCCACGTAGGGACACTTCCCGACAAATGATTGAATGTGGATGGAAACGTTTTGTAGTACGCGGGGGTGTCAAGTGTTGACTTGTATTTAACGTATGAAAAGAGTATTTAATTTTATGTATGGCCATCAAAAAGTCAAACCTCTGCGAGCTTAATTTATTTGAGGCAATTTCTCGATTTTGCTTCTTTTTCTTTTTCCGTAATGATGTGGGGATAAGTTTAGATAATAGTATGTCAATTTTAATAAAATGTGTGTAGTATTGAAATACAAACAGCAATAATATATTATGAATTCCTATAAAACTGGAATTTGGAACCCAATCATTAGAGAGTGTCCAACTATCTTTCTACACCGAAAAATGGTGTGATGAGCTTTTAGTTCTTCTCGTGATTAGATGATTATTTCTATCCTTTTCTTTTTTTCGTTTTTATATTCTAATTAATATTCTTTTCGGATTGGATAGTTATTGATGGGTTTACAGTCTGTTAAATTTACGTTTTGATGATCTAACAAATTTACTGTCAAAGAATCAGATAAAGAACCTTATGCACACTTGGTATATCTCAATCAACGGACTCAAGCTAATGTGAACTTTATGACTTCAGACGATAAAGAATCAACTCAGGGACTTGATCCCTTTGGGTTTCTCTGACAACAGTACGAAGTCAACTCTCTACATCTGGAAAGTGACTGCCTGCACTGTACACACTACAGTGCAGAAACAATGCAACAGTCATTTCCCATTGGGAAGGACCTTGTACCAACCAAGTGATTACATCATTCAAGTGATGTCATCCAAAGTGTATTAACAAGAAGCATTACAACAAAACATCACTCGAACACTTGTGAATCAATTCAAGCACTCCACATTTGATAATCAAGCATTGAAGTCACAAGTGCATCAAGAACAAAGTACAACACTACTACGGACCAGTTCCTACAACAAGCCTCTTGTATGTCCTTAGTTGAGTTGTATCTT
The DNA here is from genome assembly GCA_005239525.1 of Nicotiana knightiana. Taxonomy (NCBI): domain Eukaryota; kingdom Viridiplantae; phylum Streptophyta; class Magnoliopsida; order Solanales; family Solanaceae; genus Nicotiana; species Nicotiana knightiana. The sequence goes on from ML379589.1 coordinate 25,568, forward strand.
TGTATTTGTTCTTCATTTTAATTCTTACATTGCTTATTTAGAAGCTTTAATTAGGAACCTCTGAAAACTATAAACCCTTAGTGTTTGTGTCGTGACTAGAGTTAGTCATGAGTTGAAGTCTTTGTACTAGGTGTATTGCAAAGTGTCTTGTAATAGGTGTATTACAAGTTAGTGAGGGTTTAAGAGTTTAATTCCTAGGTTGCAATAGGTTGTAATCTAAAGATTTCTCAGTAGTGAAGTTGAAATCTTACCAGTGTAGGTCGTGGTTTTTGATCCTCATGAGCAGGGATTTTTCCACGTAAAATCCCTTGTGTCATTTACTTACTATTGCATTAGCTGGTTATGTGGAAACTGTTATAGAACCAGGTCACTATACAGTTTGGTAGACTCATACATTTTATCAATTAGTATCAGAGCGGGTTCTTTCTAAAAGGTTAACATCTAGAGAGGATCCTCATTATGGATGCTGCACTGAACTTCGAGGAAGGACAATCAACTTACAGGCCCCCAAGATTCAACGACCAATACTATGGCTGGTGGAAAACTATAATGCATGACTTTATAATGGCAGAAGATTCCGAGTTATGGGATGTTGTTTGTGATAGTCCATATGTCCTAACAAAGAAGGTCAGAGACCCTGCTGTAACGATGCCAAAAACTAGGAAAGAGTACAATGACGCAAACAGGAAAGCTGTTGGAGAAAAACTTTCGCACCAAGAAGATTTTGTTGTGTGACATAGGACCTGATGAATACAATAGGATCTCAGCCTGTCAATCCGCCAAGGAGATATGGGAAGCTTTACAAACAGCACATGAAGGAACCACTCAAGTAAAGCAGTCTAATATTGACATGCTTACCACCGAGTATGAGCTTTTAAGAATGAAGGATGATGAATCCATTCAAGATATGCACACAAGATTCACTTCCATCATAAATGAGTTACACTCGCTTGGTGAAATCATCCCAAGGAACAAGCTCGTGAGAAAAATTCTTAGCGTTTTTCCCAGCTCCTGGGAGAGTAAAGTGAATGCCATTACTGAAACAAAGGATCTGCAGGCGCTGACTATAGATGAACTGATTGGGAATCTGAAAACCTATGAAATGAAGAAGAAGAAGGACAGTGAAAGAAGAGAACCAAAGAAAGCAAAGAACCTGGTACTAAAAGCTGAAAGCAATAACTCGAGTGAGGAGGATAGTGACATGACTTACCTAACCTGAAGGTTTCAGAAAATGGTTAGAAGGAATGGAGGCATACCAAAGAGAGGTAGTTCCAGCAAACCAAAGAATTATGACCTCTGACATAAGTGTGGAAAGCTAGAGAATTTCATCAAGGACTACCCTCTCCTGAAGCAAGAACATTTCAAGAACAACTCTGATAAAGCATCCAAGAGGAACCCAGTTCCGGACAAATGCTTCAAAAGGAAAAACGCATCTGGCAATGTTGTGAAGCAAGCTCTTGCAGCATGGGGAGACTCTTCCAGTAAGTCTGAAGAAGAAAATGATGCAGGTGATAGTTCTATGATGGTAGTTGAAAGTGAAGCAAATGAATATGATTCAATATTTTCTTTGATGGCTCAGTCAGACGATGATGACAATGATGAGGTAAATTTTAGGGATGTTCAGAGAAATCTGAAATCCTACTCTCCTGAAAAACTCATGTCATTAGCTAATGTATTGATTGATGCCTACCATAGTCTTGTGAGCGATAAGGATTCCTTGACCATAGAGTTAGGAGATGCTGAGCAAATTAGAGATGACTTGGTAGTTTGTGTAGTTGACCTGAAGGAAACTATAGATAACCTAAAAAATGAAAAGGAGGTTCTAATTGAGAAATTACTAGTGTAGAACATGAAAGAGACGATTTGATGGTAGTAGTAGTTGACCTAAAAGGAACCATCGAAAATCTTAGTAAAGAAAAGAATGACTTAGTAGAGAAAGTTAATGTCTTAGATCTAGAAAGAGATGATCTCCTAGTAGTGATTGTAGACTTGAAGGAAACAATAGAGGAACTCAAAGCAGAATGTAGTCCTGGAAATTCTGAGAAAGGAAAGGAAGTTGCAAGTGAATCACATATTAATCTTGAAAATGAGTTGAATGCTGTAAAAACTAGTTTATGTACTGAACTTGAGAAAAATAGACAACTTCAAGCAGAACTGGAAAGAGCAAAAAATGATCTTGAGAAGTCCCTAAAGTGGACCTGGTCCTCTGATGTTGTTACTGCCATGTACGTTAACAACAGTGGAAACAGGTAGGGAATAGGGTTCCAAAATGAAAGAACTCCTTATAACCCTCATAGCAAGTACGTCACTGTACCCGATAATTGGTTGTGTACTCACTGTGGGAACAATGGACATTTTAAAGAAAATTGCAAAGCCAGGGTTCAGTCTCTTCAGGAAAACAAAGTTTTTGCTGAAAAAAGACCAGGTGCCACTCATAAAAAGCGCATGTTACCTGCATGGACTAGAAGAGCACTTATTCATCCCTTTTCTCATTATAAGTGACCCAAACTTGTTTGGGTTCCTAAATCTAACCATTGATTTTCTTGTGCAGTGAACAGTGAAATGAAGCAGTCAATAATGGTTCATGGATAGTGGATGTTCAAAGCACATGACTGGGAATACCATGGACTTACTTTCACTATAAGCCCTGCAAGGAGTGAGTGTATCCTTTGGAAATGGGAAAAAGGGTATATTCTTGGTGTTGGAAAAATTGGAAAGTCTCTCTCTCACTCAATTGAGAACGTGTACTATGTCAATGGTCTGAAGTACGGTCTCCTGAGTGTTTCTCAAATATGTGATAAAGGAAACAAGGTGGAGTTCTTGTCAAAGATATGCACAATTACCAATCTGGTAACTAGTGAAGTGGTACTTGTGGCCAAAAGATACAAGAATATCTACGTTGCTGATTTTGAGTCCTTACAAAGTGGTGATCTGAGCTGCCTAAAAGCAGTTGATGATGATGTTGAGCTATGGCACAGAAGGCTGGGACATGCAAGCTTCTCTCTTCTAAATAAGCTGATTCAGAAGGATCCGGTTCGTGGTTTGCCAAATTCAAAGTTCAAAGAGCACATAGTGTGTGATTCCTGTGCTAGAGGAAATCATGTGAAATCCTCATTCAAGCCAAAGAAGGATATCAGCACATCAAAGACACTTGATCTCCTTCAAATGGATCTATGTGGCCCTATGAGAGTGCCAAGAAGGGGAGGAAAAAGATACATTTTTGTGATAATGGATGATTACTCAAGATTCACTTGGACGCTGTTTCTCAGAACAAAAGATGAGACCTTCAAAGTGTTTGTAGCCTTTGTGAAGAAAATTCAAGTGAAGATGGAATCAAAAGCGGCTTGCATCAGATCCGATCATGGAACAGAATTTGACAATGCCAAGTTTGATGAATTCTGCAGTGAAAATGGCATCACCGACAACTTCTCAGCTCCAAGAACTCCACATCAAAATGGAGTTGTAGAAAGGAAGAACAGAACCATTGAAGATATGGATAGATGCTGATTGATAGTGGGATAGCCAAAAACTTCTGGGCAAAAGCCATAAATACTGCCTGCAACTTGGTGAAAAGGTGCATGATCAGGTCATTCTTGAACAAAACTCCGTATGAGCTTCTAAATGGAAGGAAACCCAAGCTAAATCACTTAAGAACGTTTGGGTGCAAGTATTATGTTTTCAACAATGGAAAGGATCAGCTTGAAAAATTTGATGCCAAGAGTGATGAAGGAATTTTTTTGGGGTATTCTTCTCAAAGCAAAGCTTACAAGGTATACAATAAAAGGACTCAGTGTGTGGAGGAAAGCGTTCATGTAATCTTTGACGAGTCCCATCCATCTTATGAGAAGAGCAAAAAGGATGATCAAGATGGAGAGCCACTACTGGTTCAAGGAGAGACTATTGACATGGCAAATGGAAAGACAGATATGGTGAGTCAAGTGAAGGAGACAGGTGAATACAATGCAATTTCTTCCTCTCCAACTCAAGAGGAACCAGGTACTACAATCACAACCACTGAAGCTGAAGAAAGAGTGGTTGATGCAGTTCAAAGTACTCCACAGATAGCAGAAAGAAGAATGTAATGGAACCAGTCTGGATTACCCAGCTCCTCCACTAGTGATATTCAAGTGCCCAATTGGAAACACAAAAGCTCCCATCCTCTCGATAATATAATCACTCCCCTTGACTTGGGAGTCTAAACCAAATCAAAAGCCAAAAATTAACTTGCCTTCTCAGCCTTCCTCTCCCAAATAGAACCCAAAAATATTTAAAAAGCCTTCAAGGATGCATACTGGATCACAGTTATGCAAGACGAGCTGCATCAATTTGAAAGGAACAAAGTATGGCACCTGGTACCTAGACCCTCAGATCAAACCATCATAGGGACCAGGTGGGTGTTTAGGAACAAGCTTGATGAGTATGGAAACACTACAAGGAACAAGGCGAGGCTAGTTGTCCAAGGTTACAATCAGGAGGAAGGAATTGACTATGATGAGACTTTTGCTCCAGTTGCTCGTATGGAAGCCATCAGAATCCTCATTGCCTTTGCATCACATATGGAATTTACTGTGTTCTAAATGGATGTCAAAAGTGCATTTCTGAATGATTTTCTCAAAGAAAAGTTTATGTAAAGCAACCTCCAGGTTTTGAATGTCATGAACATCCTGAATATGTGTTCAAATTGGACAAGGTACTGTATGGATTGAAGCAGGCTCCTCAAGTTTGGTATGAAAGGTTGTCAAAGTTTCTCTTAGAAAATGGTTTTGCAAGAGGAAAAATTGACAACACTCTGTTTCTGAAGAAACGAGGAAGGAACCTGCTCATCGTTCAGGTATATGTTGATGATATTATTTTTAGGGAAACATCTGACTCACTTTGTAAGGAGTTTGCAAAACTCATAGGAAGTGAGTTTGAGATGAGCATGATGGGGGAGCTGAACTTTTTCGTGGGTCTTCAAGTGAAGCAGTCCACAAAGGGAACATTTATCAATCAGCAGAAGTATATCAAGGAGCTTCTGAAGAGGTTTGATATGGAAGCATCAAAAGTGATTGACACTCCCATTGCCACTGCCACTTGACTGGACATGGATGAATCTGACTCTCCAGTTAACCAAACAATGTATCAAGGCATTATTGGACCTCTCCTCTATCTCACTGCCAGCATGCCTATATTGTATTCAGTGTGGGACTATGTGCAAGGTTTCAGTCAAATCCCAAGGAATCTCATCTAAGGCTGCCAAAAGGATTCTGAGATATCTTAAGGGAACACAGGACCTGGTTCTATATTACCCTTCAGGTGACAATTTTAATCTTGTTGGGTATGCTGATGCTGATTATGCAGGTTATCTTATGGACAGGAAAAGCACATCTGGAATGACTCACTTCTTAGGATTCTATCTGATTTCATGGGGCACAAGGAAGCAAAATTCAATAGCTCTCTCAACAGCTGAAGCAAAATATGTTGTTGCAGCTTCCTGCTGTGCTCAGCTTCTATGGATGAAACAACAATTGGAGGATTTCGGAGTATACACTGACTGTGCGCCTCTTCTATATGACAACACCAGTGCACTCAACATGGCCAAGAACCCGGTCCATCATAAAAGAACCAAGGACATTGATGTCAGACATTCTTTTCTCAGAGACAATGTGGAGAATGGGCTTATCTGTATGATGTTTTGTAGTACAGAAGATCAAATTGCAGAAATCTTCACCAAAGCTCTGAGCATGGAACATTTTGAGAGAAACAGGATGGCACTGGGGCTAATAAAGCCTAATTGAGAACCTGATTCCTTCCATATGTCTATGAAAGTTACATTCAGGTAAAATTAGCTGAAGTGTTTTCTGGCCAAGTCTAACTCAGTTCTATATCGTTGCAGGTAGAAACGTATGATGATTAAGAAGCTGAAGAAACAATGTATGAGCGGTAAAAGAGGGTTGAGAATTTTTGGAAGATAGGTCAAGAACCTGGTTCTTGTACCACATGTTAGTAGTCTTGTGTTTTTCTCATGCATATCTCAAAAGATACAAAATTGAATGCCATGTCATCCACCTTTTCAGACCCTGTATGTCATGTCTTTTCTTTCAAATCCTTTCACTTCCCTTTGAAAAGTTGCACCTTCCCACAAACCTACCGCCGTTTCAGAACCTATTTCTCTTCCCTCATAATTGTTTTTTCCCTCATTAAAACCCCTTCACTTTCAAACCTTGAGGGATCATCTCTCTTTCTTTCAGCCCTTCCAGAACCTTCAACTTAATCATCTACCATGGCTGAAGAGCAAACAACCCTACCCACCATTGAAGAGAAAACCCTCGACTCCTCTGTTACTGCAGAAACACCACCAAACGTCCCCTCTTCCACCACTGTTGACACCGAAACACCTAAACCTGATTCCCTTTCACCCTCTATCTCTCTCACCACTCCCTCAAACCATGTTCCTCCTTTAAGTGTTGAGAACTCAAAAGCCCCTAAAATCGATAATATCTCTTCTCTATCGCCTGATATTCTCAAAGAATAGAACAAGGATGAAGAAAATGGTGAAACTCCACAAGCAAAAACGGTATCTGAGGAAGATATTGATCAGTGTACAAGTTCTCCAGTCTTGGATATTGTTTCTCCCATGGAACCTTAGGAGAAAGAGGCCATAGAAAACATGTTAGCCATTGTTACTAAGGGACTAGTGAATGAGGTACCTCCTACTATGCCCGAGTCTCAGGGGGAAGGGACTCAGCCCATAGGGGAAGAAGGAACAATGGTTCTCTTCGAACCATCTGCACCGGAAGATGCTACTGAGACCCTTGTTGATGAACCCGATCCCTCTCCTAAGGAAACAGGTCAGAATCATCATCCCAGGTCAGCTTCGACCCTGCTCCTTCTCCTCACTTCGATGCTGAGCCTTTGGATTCAATCCCTCCTGTTGTGAGATCTAGTGATGAGGATGAACATGATGATGTAGTTCTCAGTGCACGTTTTAAAGTAAGGAAGTGCGTGGTCACTCCCGAGACCCCTCCTAAGAGACCTACTATAATGTTGCAAAAGAATGAGACTCTTGGGTCTGCCTTGAAGAAAAGCAAAAGGGATAGCAAGAAAAAGAAACAGAGGTTGGTGAAGGATGGAGAAATTGTTTGTGATAAGAATATACCGGTAATAGAAGTGGACGAGGAAGCTCAAGAGGAACCAAGTTCCCTGGTTAAGAGATCTCAGAAAAAGAAACAATCCGTTGAGAGTGCTTCAAAAGAAGCTGTTGAAACACCTAGTGAAAAGTCTGTGAAAGGTGGTATCAAGTTGAAGCAAGTTGTGGAGGAAGAATCAATGTCTGAGTCGCACTTTTGACCCAGAGATTTTTGAGATGGATGGTATGGGGCAAGTACTTGAGATGATCGAATTAAACCGTGGGAGAATATTTTCAAAGTGGATGTGCCCAAGGTGTATGAGGATGAGGTCCAAAGTTTTTATGCTGACCTCTTCACTGTTGAATTCGACCATATCTGTGCTTTAGTGAATGGGGTAGATATTGTTATGGACTCTGCTGTGTTAGGATACATTCTCAAGGTCCCGTCTGAAGGTTTGTCGTCTGTGAGGGGTGTATGTGGTTCAAATATTAGACGGGCCATAGTGAAGGAAAGAACTGTCCAGCAGGGGGAACGGGTACACAAGAAGGCTCTGCTTCCTGTGTATCAACTGTTATTTGAGTTGGTTAACAAGGTTTTGTGGTGTGGATGGAATTCGCTTGTACTGCTCCCGCTTTTCAAAGTCCAAATCTTCTTTTTCTGTAATGGCAAAGGCTTATGTTTATAAAAATTAATGCAAACTCTCCTCTTTTGCTATAAATGCTTGTGTTTTTCTGTTCTCTTTTCTATCATGTTGCGTGCACACATGTGGCATGCGTTAGCTAGGCTAGACTTCTTTATGCTGATTGCTTTCTTATGTATTTTTAATGATGCCAAAAGAGAAAAGATAAATTGAAGCAGGGGGATCTGAGTAAGGGGGAAGCATAAAGTCAGGGGGAACTAGTGAAGTTCCTGTTACTTTATCTGGTTTATTTTGCTCTGCATATGGTTGTCAATTTTTAAGTTTGTCATCATCAAAAAGGGGGAAATTGATGGATTTAGAGTCTCTTAGATTTACGTTTTGATGATCTTACAAACTTACTGTCAAAGAACCAAATAAAGAACCTGATGCACACTTGGTATATATCTCAACGGACTCAAGCTAATGAAAGCTTTATGACTTCAGACGATAAAGAATCAACTCAGGGACCTGATCCCTCTGGGTTTCCCTGACAACAGTACGAAGTCAACTCTCTATAGCTGGAAAGTGACTGCCTGCACTGTACACACTACAGTGCAGAAACAGTGTAGCAGTCACTTCCCATTAGGAAGGACCTTGTATCAACCAAGTGATTACATCATTCAAGTGATGTCATCCAAAGTGTACTAACAAGAAGCATTACAACAAAACATCACTCGAACACTTGTGAATCAATTCAACTCCACATCTGATAATCAAGCATTGAAGTCACAAGTGCATCAAGAACAAAGTACAACACTACTACGGACCAGTTCCTACAACAAATCTCTTGTATGTCCTTAGTTGAGTTGTATCTTTTTATTTGTTCTTCATTGTAATTCCTACTTTGCTTATTTAGAAGCTTTAATTAGGAACCGCTGAAAACTATAAAACCCTTAGTGTTTGTGTCGTGACTAGAGTTAGTCATGAGTTGAAGTCTCTGTAATAGGTGTATTGCAAAGTGGCTTGTAATAGGTGTATTACAAGTTAGTGAGGGATTAAGAGTTTAATTCCTAGGTTGCAATAGGTTGTAATCTAAAGATTGCTTAGTAATGAAGTTGAAATCCTACCAGTATAGATCGTGGTTTTTGATCCCCTTGAGCAGGGATTTTTCCACGTAAAATCTCTTGTGTCATTTACTTACTGTTGCATTAGCTAGTTCTGTGAAACTGTTATAGGACCAGATCACTATACAGTTTGGTGGACTGCAATGTATTAGAGCGAAACAGATATAGAAAATTTATACAGTTGACCTAAAGTTTCAGGTAGATTTAAGATTATCCCCTAGCTAATTAGTTGATTTATTGAAACAAGACCATGGTGGTGCTTAAAAGTCGACATGTGCAAGTATCTTATTATTCCATATACAATAGCGCGATTAAATATTTTCAATTTCAACCCAAAACACATGTTACCCAGAAAACTAATCAAGTAAAAGTTACTAGGACTGTGGCTTAATGTTGAAGTCTTTCCTCAATTAAAAATAAAACGTAGGGTAGGTGATGATTGACAAGCAAAATAGCTTGTTCCTACTGAGGCTTTCGGTGCAAATGGCATCTGCCTAAAAAATGGGGCTGGATTTCTTATCAATTGGAATAATGGCGAAGGGCTATTGTAGCTCAATTTTGTGCTGGGCAAAGGATTTTTTTACTAATGACCTTGTACTGTTATTCTAGGTAACAAGTAGTCGTGTTGGATCAGAATTTTATAGAATACAATGAACTGAATCAATAACTGAGTTATGATCCTACGTTTGTCTAATATTTGCATGAATCATATCGGATCCTGTCAAGATGAGCTCAGGTTTAAGAAAGGTAAATTGCAAGCTATGGTTTTCCTTGTGTCCTTAAAAACAAAAAGGAATGCAAGTTCGAGTATTACTACTTCTTCATTTCATAAAATTATACTGAATTTATTATTATTATTGTTCTCGAGTACCTTTACATTCATCAAAAGATATAAAGACATTTAAAAAGTGTATTGTTCAGAAAAAGAAGTGCCATATTGACGTGTTGATCTTGAAGATGTAGAAAGAATCCCATACAAACAACTACACTAGAATCTACGAATGAACACCTGTCAAAAAAAAAAAAAAAAAATAGAAAAGAAAAATCTATTGCATCACGTTAATGATCGGTCCATTATCTATTCCAGAAAAGATACTACTAGTAAGTAATAATAATAGTAGTAGTAATCAAACGAGACATTTTATACATTTCAAGTCTCTTTAAAGCTTTAAATATATCAAGGACGCGTTGCACCTTATTAGCCTCCAATTAAATTAAGGTTGTACAATTAAAATTGCCACTCACAGACGGCAGCTATTTCAATACTCTCTGCTCTTCATTTATGGCATAGAGAAACATATCAACTCCTCCCGTATTAGAGACAAAAAGATGCAGGCCAAGTAGGATAAAAAATCCGAAAAGCAGGATCATTTTATCCTGTAACAGCAGAATGGGAAGGTTGTTTTAAAATTTTTTAACATGGCTTATGGTGCTTCATGGATAAAATTAAACGACGAGGAATAATGTATCTGACTGGAGTAAATTAACAATATATATGTTCCAAAAGTCAATGTACTGTATAGCTTCATAATTTTTGTCTCTCTTGCTGTTGAGATGGTTAATTATGTAAAGTGGACTTGTAAAGTGATTAGTTAGTTAATTTGTAAAGAGGCTATTTTAGCTATTCATTTTAGTTAGGAAAGATTGTATATATTGTTAATACATGTATCAAATAAAGTTGGTCGGTTCATTCCAGATATTTTCCTTCTCTCTCTTCGTTATGCACTCTCTCTATCTCTCTGACCTCCATTGTTGCTCATCTCAAGCTTGAGCGAGGTGAGGGTGGGTGCAATCAACATAGTATCAGAGCCCGGCCATTCCATTATGATCATCTCCTCTGATTCATTATCTCTCTTCTGTTCATTATCTCCTTGATTTTGCCCTAATATGTTCGATTCCTACGATCAATTTCATTTTGCCCTAATTCAAGTACCTAAACATGAGATTCTTTTTATAACAACGTAATACTAGCATAACTAGTTTCAATTACTCATGGTTGTGGACGATTTGAGCGATATAGCTAGTACAACAGTGAATGTCGGAGTTCAAGAAAATTTCGCAATCTCCAAGCGACCCTTTGTATTTGCACCCGTCGGATAATCCCGATGCTATGCTTGTATCAACTCCTTTCGGTGGAGTTGGTTATCGATCATGGAGCCGCAGTGTATTGTGAAGATTATCAGCCAAAAATAAACTAGGGTTTATAAATGGTGAATGCAAGTATCCAGACCCCGCACTCGCCCACATTCCGTTAGTGGGAGCGATGTGATGATATAGTGACCTCCTGGTTCCTCAATTCTCTCTCGAAGAACATTGTAGATAGTGTTGAATATGCGAATGATGTTGTGGAGTGTTGAGTTAGAAGATCGATATGAGCAAACAAATAGAGCTAGATTGTATCAAATCCAAAAGGAAATAAAAGATACATCTTAGGGAACCCTTGATATCACCAGCTACTACACTAAGTTGAAAATGCTTTGGAAAGAATTGAGAACTTTGAGTAAAAGGTCCCAGTGCAGCTATAATTGTAGTTGTGGTGCCAAGGAAAACTTCTACAAAGCTGAACATGATAGGCAGCTAATACAATTCCTCATGGGTTTGAACGAGACATATACTGTAATTCGATGAAGCATTCTCACGATGAACCTATTACCAACATTGGCTCAAGCCTTTTCCTTCTGATACAAGACGAGAAACAGAGGGAAATCAAACCAAACACTCAACTGTTCATTGAGTCCACATCATTGAATGCCACCAGCTCTAAGTCCAACACCTACATGACAAATTACTCCCCCAACAATGGCAACCACAGTAGTCATGGAATGGAAGACCCATGTGTGACTACTGCAAAAAGCCAGGGCACAATAAGGACAAGTACTATAAACTACACGACTATCCTGACAATTCTGTATATTCACACAATCAAAATCAAAATCCCAATCAAAATCAAGGTTTCAACCGAAATAAGAGTTTTAACAAAGGAAAAAGGGTGGTGGCTAATGTTCATCCTGACACATCTTGCAACAAAGTAGAGAAAGCTAACGACCTTAATGAAGATCAAATCATCAGTTTATCAAAGGAGAAATATGGACAGATTATGAATCCACTGCAACACTTTCAAGCTGGGAATGGAGGAGAACATGCAAATGCTGCCAATTCCATCAATAAAGCTGTGAACTTTACAGGTGTAGTAGTTTGCACTTTCTCTATAGATTTTGGTAAATTGTCCTGTAAGTCTTTCAAATACAAGACTGATTCTTGGATACTAGACTCAGGGGCTTCAGACCACATGACCTTTAATAAATCCCTACTTATTAACATTGTGAAATTACCTTATCCACTCCTAGTTGTACTCCCAAATGGCTATAAAGTAAAAGTAACAGAAATTGGTAGTGCAATACTTGTGCCTGACATCACCTTACATAAAGTAATGTTTATACCCTCCTTCAAATACAATCTAATGTTCATTCACTGCCTAGCCAGTTCCAACCCCAAAGTATAGTAGCTTTCACTGATCATCTTTGCATCCTGCAGGCCCCTTCAATGAAGAGGCCTATGGAGATTAGTAAGGCATGTGATGGTCTGTACTTTATTTGCACAAAGTGTTTGAGGAACATGAACCTAGGTTCTTGATGATAGGCTATAATTACGTATTTTAGTCGCTTATTACATTCTAAATTACTGCACTTTAATTGAGTTTGAGCTTTAATCGCTAGTATTTTGCACTAATTGTGTGTTTTATGCCTTGTAGGAGTGATTCCGAGCTATGTAGATGTTATGAAATAAACTCAAGTGATTTAGAGCTTTGAATTCTGATTAAAATCCCAAGGAATTAAGTCGGGATCATGTTCGGGGATCAAATTTGATAGTTAAGAACGAATGAAGAATCGAGTAGGCATATTGCGCACTGTCTAGTAAAATACACATAACGTTTTGCTCCAAATTTCATATGGTCTATACAATATATGGTTTGAAAGATAACTTAAAGGGATACAACTTTTATGTTTTACGTTTTTCCAAATTCCAAACGGAACAGGGAGAAATATGTGGTAGAATCCGCGACCATGGATCTGGATGCGGATTTGAGGAAGAACACTGGGTAAAGTCCGCGTCCGACCGCGGTTGAGTCTGCGGTCGCGGACGTCCAGGCCTGGGAAAGTGTCCTTTTTCACGTAGGATAAGGTATAATTGTTTGGGCCAGACCCTACTTGGTATATATACATGTAAAAAACGGTATTTTGAGGATCTGGGACAGACTTTTGACACAGATTCGACCGAAGGAGGCAGAGAAACAATAGGAGCAAGATGGGGAATTCTTCTACGAGTTTTTCCTTCCTCTTCCTATTTTTCATTGTTGGTTATGGCTTTTAGTATTTTAGTTTTACATACTATTATGAATATCTAATTTTTTATCTAGGGTTTTGATGGAACCTTTTGTAGGATAAATTCTTGTTATGTTTTTATATAATTGAGCCGTTGGATTTCTCTACTTGTTCAACTACGTGTTTATTGTGGTTAATTGAATGGCCATCGATTGGATGTGCCTATTTATTATTTATTGCTTGATAAAGGATACATATTTAGGTGGTTGTTGAACAATGTCACTCCTAACGTATGTGAGAAATCAATACAACGGGTTTAAAGGTAGGTTTAGAAATAACAAAGCCTTGACGTGGTCATAATGAGCGGTTAGATAAAACCAACTAGCGTAGTTCGAGAGAATATGTCTAGTAAATTATTGTAGTTGCTCGAGAGAGAATTACGACACCTAAAGTGTTCACGATCAGTAGAGAATACATATGCGAAACTGTAGAGAACATAGCGGGAAGGATTCCAGCATTTGGGGAAATCATAACTCTAGACCTCCTAAATTTAATCTCCAACCCTTAGTATCTTTAGTTGTTAATTTACTGCTTTAGTTTCTTAGTTAATTTGTTAGATATAATAATCTTAATCTTTATAACTTAGAAATTTATTCGAGCTTGTCTTTTTAGCGATGTTGAACAATTATGGTGAAACCTTAGTTCTCTGTAGGATTCATCCGAACTTTTAGACCGGATTATATTTGCAGTGACCACTTCTCCTTTCTAGGACTAGAGTTGGACGTGATCAAATTTTGGCGCCGTTTCGGGGGGACTAATGATATAGCTGTAGGTGTACATATTTCTAGGTTTCAAGTTTGAACTTTTATTTTTATTTTTTTTTGTATTTAATTTTTTTTTTCCGTTTTACTTGTTGATTTAAGAAACATGGCATCTTGTAATTATGGGAGTTTAGATGTTGGTAATTCTATTTTTGATCCTCCTTATGCATATTGTAGAGGAAACCACCCATTGTAAAATTATCAAAATATTTTCGAGAGCGAGTTATGTGCACCAACTTAATCTTATGTGTGATATATGTGGTGGTCAAGATGGTCACTTTCATGGTTGTGCTTATATTTCGTATCCTCCCCTAATCTCTTGCTATGGTGGTTCTACTTTTTCTAGTGAAGTAAATAGGAACAAAGAACCTAGGGATGCGGACTTGAAGGAGATCAAGGATATGTTAAAGTGCCTTCTGGAACAAAATAATGAGAAACAACTGCAGAGAGAAAGGCAAGAGGCAACTACTCGCAACTTGGAGGCTCAATTAAGTCAATTGGTTGGAGGTTTTAATGCTCAACAAGCCAATATTGGAGATAGTAGCCAAGAAGAACGTGAATTTGAGGTGTTAATTGAAGAGGTAAAAGTAGAACATCAACAACCTAGCCAACTACAATTTGAGGATGTCGATGTTGAAGAAGTGAGACTAGAGTCAGCCAAGGACTTTGAGGTTATATATTTTGTTGACTCTAGTATCATTGATGTTGCGGATATTGAAAGTCCCGAAGTTCATGTGTTTAAGCGCAGTGGTCCTCATTCCAAATATTTTTCCACATTGGGCTTGGATGATGATATGGAAATAGAGTCATCCGAGCCGATTGAGGAGTCAAGTAATGAGGAACAAGGTGCCTAAATTCTGGAATTTTCTTGCCAGAAAGACATGACTACATACCTCATCTAAAAGCCAAGAAATGTAGAATAGTACAATGGTTGCTTGGGCCAATTAGATTCATTTCACCACCTGATGCAAAGCTAGAATTCATAGTTTTACATGTTATATGCCCTACATTTTATGTGCGTTAATGATAAAAATACACTTTTTATGAGCGTAACAGAGTTTATTTCAGGTGTAGGTGAATTGGAGATGGAAACCGAGCTAAATGTATGCAAATACATCGAAAATACGGGCAAGAGGCGAGGAGGAGTGCACCGGGCGTTAGCCAGGCGTTAGAGTCCAAACGCCAGCCTTAGCCAGGCGTTAGAGTCCAAACGCCAGCCTTAGCCTGGCGTTAGGGCCTAAACGCCAGGTCCCAAGTTCGGTCAATTCTGAGTTTTGACGAGTTTAAGTGTTTCCCGGTTGGAATAGAAGTATCCTACACATTTAGGGTTCGTCCTAAACATATAAATAGACCCCAAAAACACAACTTGGAGGATTGGAAGACATACAAAGGATTCGAAGAGAGGAAATCATCAAAGTGAAGAAAAACCTGTGGATTACTACTCAGCAAAGCAAAAACATTGATTTTTATCTCCTTAGTTCATTATTCTGTAATTNGACGTTTTTATTGTAGCTAATTGAATGGTTATCAATTAGCTGTGCCTAATTAGTGTGTATCTACTTGAGAGAGAGTGAATATTTAGGTAATTATTTGAACAACACCACTCCCAGAGTATAGACGAAAGTCATAACCGAGGGTTTAGAGGTTGGATTAGAGATAACGATACCTCGGGTGCAATCTAAAGTGAACTGTAATGCAATCTAGCTAGCGTAACTTGAGAGAGTGCGTCTAGTAAATTATCATAATTACTTGAGAGAGATTTATGGTAGATAGAGTGTTCATGATTGATAGAGACGATTAATCAAGCTATAAGAAGTATCCGAGAAAGAATTCACCAACGGGGGAAACCATAACCTTAGACCTTTATTATCATTGTTTACATTAAATTGTTAGTCAATTACTAGTTTATTATTTTGTTAGTAGAATTAGTTAAACAACACAAATTGATATTCAAAAGTCTTGAGAAAATTGATTAAACAACAGTTTAGTATTTTATAGACTCAATTGATACGTACAATTCTCTGTGGGATCGACTTTGGGCGTAATACCCCAGATTATATTTGCAGCGCCCGTTTAGTCTTTTTATAAGACATAGTTGAGCGTGATCAAATTTTGGCGCCGTTGCCGGGGAATTAACGGTATTATCAATTGAGTTGAAAGAAATACAAAATTCTGAAACATAGTCAATTTTCTTTAAAATTTTCGTTTTCACATTGAACGTTTAACGTTTGCTAAGTGTTGCAGGTGCATGCCTAGAAACTCATCGAGGACTGGTGGAGTAATTGAAGCCTTATCAGACCTCGAGAAATTTTTCAGGGCCATAAACCGGACCAAACGGAAAAGCAAACATCAACGACAAATTGAACAAATTGAAACAGACATGGAAGATGCACACAACCGGAACAATCATGGGGATGA
>ML379589.1:45589-78723 GCA_005239525.1 Nicotiana knightiana
GTATTTGAACCTTGTCACCTCTCGTAAGCACTGAAAATGTGATGAATGATGGAAAAGTTAATGTGTGGGGTGGTAGGTTGGTTTATGAGGGGAATAATTGAAATAAGGAGAAAGGTGCATTCTTTGGAAAGTAAGAGTCATTTGAAAAAGAAAAAAAAAAGAGGAAAAGAATAAAAGAAAAGAAAAATAAATAAATAAAGTATAAACAATTGTATTGTTGTGAAAGAGAAATATATNATTGGAATAGAAGTCTCCTAAACGTTTAGGGTTCGTCCTAAACATATAAATAGACCCCAAAAACACAACTTGGAGGATCAGAAGACATACGAAGGATTCGGAGAGAGGAAATCATCAAAGTGAAGAAAAACCTATGGATTACTACTCAGCAAAGCAAAAACATTGATTTTTATCTCCTTAGTTCATTACCTGTAATTCAATTATGCAAGTTATTTTGGATTTGATTATTATGAACATGTTTAGCTAATTTCTTAATCTAGGATTTTGGTAGAACCCGTTGGGGATGAATCTTTTGTGATATTACTATAGTTTGGTTGATTAATCTCTATTTGTTCAACTACATTTTTATTGTAGCTAATTTAATGGCCATCAATTAGCTGTGCCTAATTAGTGTGTATCTACTTGAGAGAGAGTGCATATTTAGGTAATTGCTTGAAAAACACCACTCCCAGAGTATAGATGAAAATCATAACCGAGGGTTTAGAGGTTGGATTAGAGATAACGATACCTCGGGTGCAATCTAAAGTGAACTGTAATGCAATCTAGCTAGCGTAACTTGAGAGAGTGCGTCTAGTAAATTATCATAATTACTTGAGAGAGATTTATGGTAGATAGAGTGTTCATGATTGATAGAGACAACTAATCAAACTATAAGAAGTATCCGAGAAGGAAGTTCACCGACGGGGGAAACCATAACGATACCTCGGGTGCAATCTAAAGTGAACTGTAATGCAATCTAGCTAGCGTAACTTGAGAGAGTGCGTCTAGTAAATTATCATAATTACTTGAGAGAGATTTATGGTAGATAGAGTGTTCATGATTGATAGAGACAACTAATCAAACTATAAGAAGTATCCGAGAAGTAAGTTCACCAACGGGGGAAACCATAACCTTAGACCTTTATCATCATTGTTTACAACACATTGTTAGTAATTGCTAGTTATTATTATTGTCAGTAAAATTAGTAAAACATCACCAATTTATATTAAAAAGTCTTGAGAGAATTGATTGAGTAATAGTTGCGTATTCTAAAGACTTGATTGATACGTAAATTCCCTGTGGGATCGACTCTGGGCATAATACCCCGGATTATATTTGCAACGCCCGTTTAGTAGTTTATTAGACATAGTTGAGCGTGATCACCACCTCAGGAGCATAATCATAAGCTTTAATCAAAACTTGGGGTTCAATTCATAAGCTCGAGGTGGAGGCAAAAAGTGATTCACGTCGTGCCGCGAAGTTAAATCAAGCGCTTGTTGGGAGGCAGTCCAACTTTACTGCTTTCGTTTTATTTTATTTTATTTTCTTTCTCTAATTGTATTATTTTTTTAGTGTCGATTTTTGGTTTTTTAGGAGCATGGAACGCAAAGCCATTGGAAGGATTCAACAACAAACCATATGGTTGGAACTAAGTGTGAGGTACCCCACATGAAGGACCAGGCCTGGTAGAAGTCTGAGTACCCTATAAGCTGCTAGTGCTTCGGCCTTTGGCATACCAGGGAGGTTCTTTACCCTCTTATTAGTTAGGGTGTTCATTGGGGACAATGCAAAATTTTAAGTGTGGGGTGAGAAGATTGTCTGGGTGACTTTCTATGCTATTTTAGTTGTGTTAGTTTAATTGAATGATTTTTTATTTTTTTTACCAAAATAGAAAAGATTGGACTATTCTCGATGATGGATCTATTAGACAATTTTTTTGAGGGATTTAAGTCTAAAGGAAAAAGATAAAAAGATTTTATTTTGTTAGGTAGTGTAGCAATTCCCCCTTGATTTTTCTTTGTGCCGCGGTTCTTTTCCAAGAGTTTTATTTGAACCAGGTGTAGTTAGTTTTACCTTTTTAGGAATAGGAGCCATTGTGTTGTGTTTTGAATTGAAGCAATATCTCTGGACTTTGTTATGCCTTGAGAATAGTGAGTACTTTGGTTGTGACACTTAGGCTCAGTTTTTGATTCTTGCATAAGTACCTTAAATTGTATGATTTTAAATTAGCTTAACTGCTTTGACTAGAGTGTCTTGATGAAACCAATCCTAAGTGAGTTATGTGCCATGTGTATGTGAGGTTTTTGTGTTATTTTGTGCATTGCATTTTATGTCTAGAACTTGCCCCTTGTGGTAGCAAAGCGAAATAGTAGTTTTGTTCAGTCTTGGAAGTGATATAGGCATTTCTTTGTTAAGCCATATATATATTTTACCTGCCTAATTGTTATGTATCGTAGTTAACCCCTTTGAACCTATAATCATGTTTCTTTGGCAACCACATTAATAGCCTTACCCAATTGTTTGAATTAACCATCTATTTGAACGTTTTAACCTCTCATGAGCACTTGAATTGTTATGAACTGTGTAAAAGTTAAAGTGTGGGGTGGTTGGTTTGGCTTTTGAGTGAAACTAATGAAATAAGGAGAAAGGTGCACCGTTTTGAAAAAGTAAGAGCCACTTAAAAAAAAAGTTGTATTTGCTGTGAAAAAAAAAATTCCTTGATAAGTAGTGACTCTTGATGTAATTGTGCTTAAAGAATTATGGGGTAATATACATTGATGGGAAGGTGGAGTTTGGTTTGATATAAGTATGGGGTTTGAATGTTAAAGTTGTATACAGTCAAAACCAGGGATGACCGATTTTGAGGCTTCCACAGCATTCCGAGCCCGGTCACGATTACATCAGAGCAGAATCCGAAGATCAACCCCGAGGTGCATTCCTCAAGGAAGTATATCGAAGGATCGACATAACTCAAGACAGAATAAAGATTGAAGACTATCATGGAAAGGCGGGGAGCTCCCAAGAGCACATGGTTAAAGCTGACAACGCCTGCAAAATAGTACAAGTCTATATCAGACCATTATACACCTCTACCAGCAGTATTTCTTTGTAATAATTATGCATGTACTATGTTGGGATTCATCCTCCTATATAAAGGTACCCTTTTCATTTTTGGGACAGATGAATATTGAATACAACAAGAACATTCTCTGCCTTCTTAACATACTTAACATTTGTTCTACGGATTTATTGCCTTTCATTTATCGTGTTCATTAATTGTTCTTCATTAATTGCTCATAATAAATCATAAAGGGTTATCCTCGAGGCCCTCCATACAGTTATTTCTCCATCGACCGTCCTCCGTTGGGCATCATAGTTCTACCTCGAGGCCCTGCTTCGGCCAACTCGAGAACCTATTTTGTAACAACTTGGTTTGCATATCACTAGTTTTCTTTATCCTTACCTTATTCTCCTAGTTCACACTTAGCATCTATTGTCTAACAACTAGTCTAAAAATAAATCACGTATTTTTAAAACCACAAAATCAAATATAATTATCATTACCAATTTTCAGGTAAACAATTTGGCGCCCACCGTGGGGCTAAAAATAATAGTGATTGTTTTGGTGCTAGTTTTCTAAAAACACAAGTTATTCTTACAATTTTTCTTGTCCAAAAATCTTTGATTTCAGGTCAAAAAATGTCTAACTTTGTGAATGCACATGAAAACAATGGTCTTGGAGATCATGGAGAGAGCGGTGTAGCTGTTTCAGGCGCCGGTGTACCACTGCAAAACCCTGGGGTGGCACCAGCACCAATCCACGTGGATGTGGGCTCATGCAATGCCCAACATGTCGATATAAATTCTCATACCGACGGAAGTGCACACCGGGAAAACCAACATGAAGCGCAGAAAACTCCAGCTCGGGAGGAAAGAGAAGTTAACATTCATGTCATTTTTAAAATGTTACGGGCGCAAAAAATGGCTATTGCACAGATACAAAGCCATCAAAAACCACAAGCACAGTAGCGCCGGAAACGGCTCCTTGAGTCGAGCAGGCACCGGAAAGGTCGAGCAACGACGGATCAGCAGCCGACCCCGCTATTATGAAGATGCTCGAAGACCTCACAAAAAGAATTGAATCAGGCGAAAAGAAGATAGAAGCTAACGACAAAAATGTGGAGACCTATAACTCGAGGGTCGATCAGATCCCGGGCACGCCCCCGATTCTGAAGGGTGTAGATTCAAAGAAGTTCGTGCAAAAGCCATTCCCATCAAGCGCGGCTCTGCATCCAATCCCGAAGAAGTTCAGAATGCCCGATCTCCCGAAGTATAACGGGACCTCGGACCCCAATGAGCATATTACTACCTATACTTGTGCTGTGAAAGGTAACGACTTAAAAGATGACGAGATTGATTCCGTCCTGTTGAAAAAAATTGGAGAAAAACTGTTAAAGGAGGCCATGATGTGGTATCATAACCTACCCCCGAAGTCAATAGATTCGTTTTCCATATTGGCAGACTCTTTTATAAAGGCACATGTCGGCGCCATCAAAGTCTCTACAAGGAAGTACGACGTCTTCAAAATCAAATAGAGAGAAAACGAGATGCTAAGGGAATTTGTATCTCGCTTTCAGATGGAGCGAATGGAATTATCACCGGTCTCCGAAGACTGGGCAGTGCATGCCTTAACTCAGGTCTTGATGAACCGAGCTCGATAGCTTTGAAGTAGCTAAAGCAGAACTTAGTTGAATATCCCGCTGCAACTTGGGTGGATGTGCACAACAGGTATCTGTCAAAGATCAGGGTCGAGGATGATCAATTAGGAGCCCCCTCGGGCTCAGTATACCCTAGCAGGCTCTTAGCGAAGGAATCAAGGTTTCCAGAGAGAGAACCGAGGCTAAGCGAGGAAAGATACCAACCATACATCGAAGATCGAAGAAATACCGTGAGGCGCAATATACCTCGTAACGATCGAAAGAGGGATCGAGGTCAGAATTCCCGGGGACTCGTGAACAAAGCCGGGTTTGACAGCCACACATGGCCAATGGAGGCACCCCAATTATCAGAATACAACTTCAACATCGATGTCTCGAACATCATATCAACCATGGGCAAGATCAGAGATACCAGGTGGCCGAAACCCGTGCAGTCAGATCCTTCCCAAAGAGACCCCAGCTTATTGTGCGATATCACAGCATCCACGGTCACAGGAACGAGGATTGTATGCAGCTTCGAAAGGAGGTGGCTCGGCTGGTCGGCGAAGGGCATCTTCAAGAATTCATCAGCAATCGAGCCAAGAGCCACTTTCGAGAAAGAGAGGCGAATAGGAGGAGCGAACCAAAAGAACCTCAGCACATCATTCACATGATCATTGGAGTAACCGACATCCCTCAAGTATCCGTGATCAAACGAACAAAAGTATCCGCCGTAACAATAAAGAAAACTCGGAGCTATATGCCCGAGGACATTCTTGCATTCAGTAAAGAAGACTAGAGACCTTGTCTCAACCACATAATGATGCACTGGTAATTTCCTTTCTATTGAATAACATTCAAATTAAACGTGTGCTTGTGGATCTAGGTAGCTCGACCAACATAATAAGGTCGAAAGTGGTGGAGCGACTCATACTGATCGATCAAATCATACCCGCCTCTCGAATCCTTAATGGATTCAACATGGCTAGCGAGACAACGAAAGGGGAATTCATCCTCTCGGTCAATGTATCCGGTACAATTCAAAACACCAAGTTTCATGTCATCGAAGGCGACATGAGATACAATGCCTTTCTTGGAAGGCCATGTATACACAACATGAGGGAATTACCATCAAATCTTCATCAGATGATGAAGTTCCCAACAAAAGACGATGTAAAAATAGTATATGGAGAGCAGCATTTGGCAAGAGAGATGTTCGCAGTGCACGACGTGGCACCAACATCCATACCCTCCACTAAGAGGAGCCAAAGGACAAACATGCCCCCAAGGATGATGATGAAGTAGACTTCCTCACTCCTCGAACCTTCGTTGCCCCCGAAGAATCGGATGCAACAAAATCAACGATTGAAGAGCTGGAGCAAGCTGTTTTGGTCGAACATCTCCCAGACCGAAAAGTATACCTGGGAACGGGGTTAGCCCCTGAACTCAGGAAAAAACTCATTCAATTCCTTATTAACAATATCGATTGCTTTGGTTGGTCCCATTTAGACATGCCAGGGATCCCGCTGAAAATAACCACCCATCGACTAAGCGTCGGCCCCAGGTTCAAATTGGTAAAGCAAAAAAGAAGACCTCAGTCCGAGGTAAAACATGCATTCATCAAGGACGAGGTAACAAAACTCCTCAAGATAGGGTCCATTAGGGAAGTGAAATATCCCAAATGGTTGGCCAATGTAGTGGTAGTTCCCAAAAAAGGGAATAAATTAAGAATGTGCATAGATTATAAAGACTTAAATAAAGCATTCCCTAAAGATTCATTCTCGTTGCCCAACATAGATCACTTGATTGATGCCACAGCTGGCCACGGGAAAAGACTTCGTTCATCATGAAGTATGGTACATACTGTTATAATGTGATGCCCTTCGGGATAAAAATTGCAGGAACCACGTACCAACACCTAGTTAATAAGATGTTCGAACATCAAATAGGCAAATCCATGGAAGTTTACATTGATGATATGCTAGTTAAGTCCCTGCGCGCAGAGGACCATCTGATTCATTTGCAAGAAACATTCGACATCCTTAAAAGCTAAAAAACATGAAGCTCAATCTCGAGAAATGTGCCTTCGGAGTAGGCTCGGGCAAATTCTTAGGCTTCATGGTGTCAAACAGGGGGATCGAGATCAACCCAGATAAAATCAAGGCCATCGAAGAAATCACAGTGGTAAATAATGTGAAGGCCGTACATCGGCTGACCGGACGGATAGCGGCCTTAGGACGATTCATCTCGAGGTCATCGGACATGAGTCATCATTTCTTCTCCTTGCTCAAAAAGAAAAACAGCTTCGAGTGGACTCCAAAATGCCAACATGCCTTAGAGGAACTGAAGTGATATCTATCAAGCCCACCTTTACTCCACACCCCGAAGGAGGATGAAACGCTGTACTTATATCTGGCCGTATCCGAAGTAGCAGTAAGTGGTGTGCTGGTTCGAGAAGTATAAGGTACGCAATTCCCGGTCTACTATGTAAGTCGGACCCTGAGAGATGCCGAAACCAGGTATCCGCACTTAGAAAATTTAGCTCTCGCATTAATAAGTGCATCTCAAAAATTAAAGCCTTATTTTCAATGTCATCACATTTGTGTTTTAACAATGTATCCTCTTCGAAGCATATTGCATAAACCCGAATTAGCCGATTGGCCGAATAGGCCATTGAAATCGGGTATGATATCGAATATCAACCCCGAAAAACTATCAAGTCCCAAATTTTGGCGGACTTCGTGGCCGACTTTACGCCCGCCCTTGTGCCCGAGGTAGAGAAAGAACTCTTACTAAAAACGGGCACATCGTCAGGGGTATGGACCCTATTCACCGATGATGCCTCGAACGTGAAAGGGTTCGGGATCGGCATAGTTTTGAAACCACCTACGTGCGGTATGATTAAACAATCTATAAAAACTGCAAAGTTGACTAACAACGAAGCCGAGTATGAGGCTATGATTGTAGGTCTCGAGTTGGCCAAGGGCCTGGGAGCAGAAGTCATTGAAGCAAAATGTGATTCCCTCCTGGTAGTAAACCAAGTAAATGGGAGCTTCGAGGTTCGAGAAGACAGGATGCAGAGATACTTAGATAAACTTCAAGTCACATTGGATCGCTTCAAAGAATGGACTCTAGTCCACATACCTCGAGAACAAAACAACGAGACTGACGCACTCGCAAACCTGGGATCATCCGTTGAAGAAGATGACATACTCCCCGAGGCTGTTGTACAACTATCCAAGTCAGTGATTGAAGAAGGCCATGCTGAGATGGGATTGGAGAAATCAGTATACCGATTATTTGGGAAGTGGGAGGCTACCCACGGACCCAAAGGAGTCGAGGGCCCTGCGAACCAAAGCAGCCCGATTTTCACTCGATGAAAATGGAACTCTACATAGAAGGACCTTCGATGGGCCCTTAGCAGTATTCCTTGGACCGGGGGACACTGATTACGTGCTCCAAGAAATCCACGAGGGCACCTGTGGAAATCACTCTGGTGCCGATTCCTTAATTAGAAAGGTGATCAGTACAGATTACTATTGGGACAGCATGGAGAAGGACACCAAAGAATTCGTCCGAAAATGCGACAAGTGCCAGAGATTTTCACCAATGATTCACCAACCCGGTGAATAGCTACATTCAGTTTTATTGCCGTGGCCGTTCATGAAATGGGGAATGGACATCGTCGATCTCCTACCAACGGCACCAGGTAAAGCTAGATTTATTCTATTTATGACTGTCTACTTCTCAAAATGGGTGGAAGCGCAGGCCTTCGAGAAGATAAGAGAAAAAGAAGTCATCGACTTCATCTGGGATCATATCATTTGTCTATTCGGGATCCCCTCCGTGGTAACATGTGATAACGTGAATCAGTTCATCAGAAGCAAAGTAACAAAATTTCTTGAGGCTCATAAAATCAAAAGGATCCTATCAACACCTTACCACCCATGTGCAAATGGTCAGGCTGAATCCACAAACAAAACCTTCATTCAAAACTTGAAAAATAATTAGAAATGCGAAAGGAAAATGGAGAGAAATGTTGCCCCAGGTGCTATGCGCATATCGAACAACTTCAAAGTCGAGCACAGGAGAGACGCCGTTCTCTTTGGTATATGGGTTCGAGGCTTTGATACCGGTCATGATCGGAGAGCGAAGCGCCAGATTCTGACACGCCACCGAGGACTCAAACAAGGAGGCCATGACTACAACCCTCGAACTGTTAGATGAAAAGCGAGAGGCTTCGCTGGTCTGAATGGCCGCCCAAAAACAAATGATCAAAATATATTATAACAGGAGAACAAACCTCCGACATTTCGGGGTCGGAGACTTAGTCCTAAGGAAGGTCACCCTCAACACTCGAAACCCAAATGAAGGGAATCTAGGCCTGAGATGGGAAGGACCGTATCGCATCCTCAGAGTAATCGGCAAAGGGTCCTACAAACTCGGTACCATGGAAGGTGAGCAACTTCCAAGCAATTGGAACATATCAATGCGCAAACGTAGGTATAACCTTCTCCCTTTTCATTTTTTTCTTCACACAAAATTTTTACAGGTGTCCAATGGATGACACCAAAGCATCCTTCGATTCGAAGACCTTGGGTTTTAAATCATGCGTTGCACTCTTTTCCTTCGATAGGGTTTTATCCCGATAGGGTTTTACCGACAAGGTTTTTAACGAGGCAACATCCATATGCCACCTAAGGAGAACTCATCAAGTATTCGAGGCTTCTATTCAATCAACCTCAAATACTAGGGGGCATCCCCCCGGGAGATCACCTCCTCAAAGAAATTGAAATATGCCAAAGAGGGTCATGACAGGAGAATGATGTATTGGACCAAACGGCCGAATGAAACGTGTCCGCGTAGAATAATCGAACCCTCGATGGAGAAAACATGTATGCTTGAACCAAGTAATCTAAGGAGTATCTTTTATCATCAAAACACTTTTGCGCTTCAAAGAAGTTTGCTATTTTCACAAGAAATGGCTCCAGGGCCAAAAACTCCCGAACACCCGGGGACTATCATCAACAACCAGCTCATCGAGCCACAAAAAACATCTAATTTGTAAGACCTCGAAGAGGCATGCTAAAAAATACAAGCCCTCAATGAGGCGACAGCAAATGCATAAGCCCTCAATGAGGCAACATCGAAACCATAAGCCCTCCATGAGGCAACATCGAATCTATAAGATCTCAACAAGGCATCCCCAGATTTGTAAGACCTTAAAAAGGCATAATCCCGATATTAAAGTCAAGGATATGTATTCGAACTTGTAAGAACCCTAAAAGGGTAGACCCTCAATATAGACGCCAAGGCTATCTCACTGAGGGCCGATCTAAAAGAGCCTAAGGGCCAATGCGTAAGAGCCCAAGGGCCAATGCGTAAGAGCCCAAGGGCCAGCAAAAGAGCCTAAGGGACAATGCGTAAGAGCCCAAGGGACAACCTAATGAGCCTCAGTGCCGATCTAAAACAGCTTAAGGGCCAATGCGTAAGAGACCAAGGCCAGCCAAAAGAGCCTAAGGGCCAATGCGTAAGAGCCCAAGGGCCATCCTAAAGAGCCTCTGGGCCGATCTAAAAGAGCCTAAGGGCTGATGCGTATGAGCCCAAGGGCCAGCCTAAAGGGCCTCGAGGACGATTTAAAAACCTAAGGGTCGATGAGCTCAAGTCAAAACTTGACTCGGGGACTGAGCCCCAAACGATCAACTATCGACCATTACCGATTGTTCATCAAGAGAAAAAACCTAAGGGTTTATTTTGATGTCCAAATTTCAGACCAATTATCAACAAGCATAACAGTCTATTCCAAAAAAGCAAAGGAAAGACAAGAAATGACAAAGAACAAAGGCCGTTATATATAGTAAAGGTTCACAGAGGTGTATTTACAAGGTTTATGCCTGGAGACCTTACACAATAATGAGAATGAATAAAAACCTAATCTACCACCGGGGTTGTGCCTCTAACGGCTCCCTCGGAGTTTGTACCTTTAACGGCTCGGCCCTCGTCCCTCAGGTCTCCGACGGACTCTTCCCCCTCGGGGACTTCGCCTTCATCTTCATCATCTTCTGAGCCACTGCTCGAGTCACCATCAGAAGCAAGCAGGTCTGCTGATTCCTCTTCTAGGGTCTTCGCCCTCTCGATCTCAGCAGACAAATCGATGCCCCTAATATATATATATATCCTCGAGAGCCTGCCTCCGAGACTTTAATTGGGCATGCTCCAGGGCTTGGGTCATTTTTAGCTCGACCTCCTCAGACACCTTCCTGTCTTGTGGATTTGCAGCAACAACATCCTCTTAGTACGAGGATATGAGCGCATCGGCTTCAGCCCTGGCTACGGACAGTGCGACAACCGATTCAGTGTAGAGGTCCTTGTACTTACTACTCTCCGCCTTTGCAGTCGGTATTCACCTTCTCGATGTCTGTTATCAGGCTAATATATCAGGACAGGGGTTCACACCGTCCTGACTTTGAAGAAGGCTTGTCAACCTTGAAATCGGAGGTTGTTTCATAGGGCCCTGGGATGCATTTTTTGAGACAAGGGGGTACTATTGCCTTGCCCTTGGACGAGCGTGAAGATGAGGAAACTTTATCATCTTGATAAATAGTTTTGGAGGTCTTCCCCATTCTTGATGGGAGATTTGAGAAGGAAAGAGAAAATTTAATTAGGGAAAGAACACAAGAAAGAAGTAGGAGGAGCTATTTTGAAGGTTTGAATATGTAATGAAAAATAAGGGGCGAAGGAATAAGTAATTATAGGGGCCAATCGTGTGCGCTGAAGAAATCGAAAAGACGGCCAACTGCCATATTCAGTTCGAAGACTTTTCAAGAGCTGTGTGAATGTGACCTTTGAGCATACCCTTTTGTCACATCAGTCGCTTAATGTGACATAACTGACGTAACAATGGAAGTGTTTAAGAGTTAGAGAATTCAAATCGTTTCTTGTCTTTTCATTCCAAGTAACGCGGGGACTATCTGTATACGGTCAAAATCGGGGATGACCGATTTTGAGGCTTCTTCCGCATTCCGAGCCCGGTCATGATTGCATTGGAGCAGAATCCGAAGATCAACCCTGAGGTGAATTCCTCGAGGAAGTATATCAAAGGATCGACATACCTCAAGACAGAATAAAGATCGAAGACCATCATGGAAAGGCGGGGAGCTCCCAAGAGCACGTGGTTAAAGCTGACAACGCCTGCAAAATAGTACAAGTCCGTAGCGGACCATTATACAGCTGTACCAGTAGTATTTCTTTTTAATAATTATGCATGTACTATGTTGGGATTCCCCCTCCTATATAAACGGGACCCTTGTCATTTTTGGGACAGATGAATATTGAATACAACAAGAACATTCTCTGCCTTCTTAACATACTTAACATTTGTTCTACGGATTTATTGCCTTTCATTTATCGTGTTCATTAATTTCTCTTCATCATTGCTCATGATTGATCATAAAGGGTTATCCTCGAGGCCCTCCATACTGTCATTTCTCCATCGATCGTCCTCCGTTGGGCATCATAGTTCGACCTCGAGGCCCTGCTTCGGCCAGCTCGAAACCCTGTTTTGTAACAGTTTGGTTTGCATATCACTACTTTTCTTTACCCTTACCTTATTCTCCTAGTTCACACTTAGCATCTATTTCCTAACAACTAGTCTAAAAATAATCACATATTTTTAGAACCACAAAATCAAATATAATTGTCATTACCATTTTCCAGGTAAACAAAAGTATATGTATTAAAGTGCTTAGGGAGGTGTAGTCACTCCTATATCTAAATATATCCTACCCCGTCCCGCAGCCTACATTACAACCAAATAAAGTCCTACTTGATCCTAGACTGAATGAGCTTGATTAGTAGAGTAGTACACTACGGGAAAGCCTATGGTGCATCTTTTTTGGCATATGAATGTTAATTTCTGAGAGTGAGTGAATTCTTTCTATCTTGAGTTCCTAAGTGTTCTTAAATTTTATTATGTGGAACTACTCTCTTTTGTTGAGTGAGGGCACTTGATTCAGGAAGGAAAGGTAATCCTTGACCTCTATGTTAGAGTAAGTCGGTGAGTTGTGAATAATGTGTGGTACTTGTGAGTCAAATCTTGAAGTGAAGATGTTACGCTTATGTGCTTAGTCTATCTTAAATATTCTTTGTGTGCTGAGTTAGGAGAATTGTTTAAAAAGGTCGTGTCTATATAAAGTGTAGTTTGATTGCTCGAGGACGAGCAATGGTTTAAGTGTGGGGTGTTGATGATATGCTATAATTACGTATTTTAGTCGCTTATTACTGTCGCGCCCCCCTTTTTCCAACTCCTTTTCGGATTGGTCAGGGTTTTCGACATTATTGGGACAACTAGTTTCCTTTTAGGAAAGGGGTATAATGAGTTCGAAGAGTCTCCATCTAACGAATTAAGGTGCGTTAGGGCACCTATTAAGGGTCATTCATAACACTAAATGCATAACCGGATATTGGGTAAGGACTTGAAATTACTTCAAGGGGAAGGTGTTAGGCACCCGTTAAAGTACACAACTGTGGGTCCCGGCCAAACAACTTTGTGAATTCATTCAAGTAGTAAGTAAACAGTCTAAGCACATATATGTAAATAAAAAAAGGTCTTAATAGATTAGCAGTCCAAGCACACATATGTAAAGGATAAGGGAGGTCCTAAGTTGTTTATCCTACAGGATCACATCTGTACAATGCCCGATAATTACTCCTCAATGAGGGGATACACGTTGCATTAGTGTACATGTCATCATATCCTTATCTACCCATTGTCCCACCCCTTAGCGGTTATTAAGCGAGTATTGTTTAACGAGCTCTAAGCGTGCTGTTACCCGTCCCTTCTTTGTGGTCCCAGAGGAGTTTAGGACCTCTAATATACTAGCAGTTCTAGGAAACCCCTATGGTTTTAAAAGGGAAAACTAGGTGACAAGCAAGAACAAGTAGGACTAGCACATAAGTGACAAAAACAGTTAAGAGGCTCAGATTCACCTCCACACATAATGCAAATAAACAGCACGTCTCATAACATAGACAGATGCAGTTTTATTAGAAAAGGGATCCTAAGACAGGATATCTAAGTGAACATTAAAGCACAGAAATATGCAACACTGCTTCATAATGCAATGGCAAGGTCCTAATCAGTTTGCCTACTGATTTTAAGACCTGTAGGACTTTAAGTAGTAAACACAATTAACACGCAATTTTCAGTTTATAGAGACTAATTACCTAAGGCTTGCCTAGGTTTGGGACTGTGCAATCACAATTACAAGAGTTGTTTAAACAGTTTAGAAGTTGTTTAACCTACAACATGCGGCTCTGGGTGACGAAGACTTATAAAGGGAAATTTGTACCAGTTTTTATTCAGAAGTATGAAAATTATATGAGAGACGATTTTTCTATACCTTTTCAGATCAATGACTTATTTTAATGGAACTAGGCGTGTTCATATAAATGCAAGTAGGGTTCCTAGAACATGGTATCTAAATGCATACTGGAATGTCAGTTTATTAGAACAAGATTGTTAACCTATCAGCAGGATTTCTAAGTGAAAAACATCTATTGAAGCATGGATTAGTGATATGCTGAAGCAATAAACGTGAAGCCCTAAGAACATTATATCTTATTCATGTTTAGCATGATTTGGATGCTAATGAACACATTGGTCCTAAGACATGGCTTCTAGTGCAGATTCACAAAATATAGAGCCTAGGAACATGGTTTCTACCCAGTTTTTTTTACCCACAGTACCATACACTACCCTCCCTTTTCACTAGTCACCCCAATATCTATTTACAAATTAATTATTACAAAGCAGTAGCTGAACGAATTACATAAATAAATAAAAAGAGAAGAAGTTAAATTATATCAGAACCAATTTCATATCCAGGTGTGTCATAGTTCCCTACGGACCTCAAGGATCCCGGGCAGTGCTCACACCTAGACTTTCATAACAGGGATCGAGTAAGTGCAGTGTAGAATGGCCAGCCCCAGTGTGCCAGAGTTCAGAGGAATCTCAAGGATCCTAAGGCAGTACACACACTAGAGGGGCATAACCTATTGACCTAAGATTGAAGTGGGAGTGCTTGACATAGTTTTGATAATAAACAGTGTTGAGATAACTCTAGGAGTGAAAAAGATTTTCTAAAGTAGAAACCAATTTAGTAGTAAAACAGTTTGAGAAAAATACTAAAACACTTTTGAAATCAGAACACAAACCAATTGGTCATAGAACAACCAGATTCAAAAAACACTTGACAAACAGATTCCACACAGGGATAAAGGGGTTAGGGACACATAGAATACACATTAAGGAACACATGAACAGGGTACATGGAAGCATATGGACAACATATTGCATAGAACACTTAGGAGTTTTTTTATAGCATTAACAGGTTAGACATGATAGTAAGTAATTGGTGACATAGGGCAAGGATGCAGTAAAGCCATGTTTTAAGAAATGGGGGTACTGGACAGGATTAGACACACAATTAAGGTCAATCGAATGTCCTAAGAGACTAGGAGACTGAAGAAGAATAGACAGGGATAAGTAGACATGCTGGACAAACAATCAAGTAGACAACTATGTTTATACATGCTAATTACAGATTGAACAAACAAGGTTTGGACATGCTAGTTATATATTGAATAGGACAGGGTTTTAAACATGCTAAGCAAGGAAGTAAACAGGAAAACATATTGGATTCATGGTCAATGGAATAGTGCAGGAATGAAACACATAGAGTTTGGTTTTCAAAATTTAACTAGAGACATACCAAGAGTGCAGAATATAAAGCATGTATAGTTCCAATTTTTAGCCTTGGCTTTCAGCCAGCAAGACCAAGAGTTAACACAAGTAGCAGAGAAAGAAAAGAGAGTTTGAGTGTGAGTCTGTGTATGAACTACTGTTCGTGTCTTAAGAAGTGAAACATAGGAGTTTATATAGCAGTTTAAGGGTAGGATAAACAAGGTAAAAGAAATCAGAAGCCAGCAATTAAGGAAATCACAGAGTCAAATCATATAAGGAGTTCAGAATAGACCCTTTTAATTAAGGGCAATTGATTTAAACATTAATAACAGGGATTCAATTAAGGCAAGAAATTCAAATCAAACCAAATAAGGGAGCTAGAATAAACTCCTTTAATTAAGGGCAATTGATTAAACGGTAATAACATGGGTCTAATTAAGGAAAGAATCCCAATCATACCATGTAAAGGAATCAGTAAGAATCCATAGTTATACATGCAATTAAATAAGGCACGGATGAATAAGTAAGGTCTTAAACAAGGAATCAAACAAGAATTATGCACACAAAAATCTCTAACATAGAAAATCAATTAGTCAGAATTTCAAAGTAATACTGATTTCTGGGGAGAAAGATATCAACTTCCACAAATAGAGAATGAGTTAAGTAAAACTTTAGAAACACATAGAAATTAGTCCGAAAAATTGACCCAGAAACCCTAATAGAGATGAACTAGGGTAAAAATCATACGACACTGAATTTGACTAAGGGAAACCGTGTAGGTCAAAGATACAGAGTGAATCAATACAATTAGTAACATTGAAAAACTCATAATCGAAGAAAAAAGCGTAACAATTCCACAAGTAACACGGAAAACCCAGAATCGAAGCAAAAAATATATAAAAAAATGGAGTTTCAGCATAAATCGACTAGGGTATAGGCAAACTCAACATAGATCTGTCAAAAGCACATAAGAACAGAAGATTAAACATTCAAAATTAGAAAACTTTTTGGAGAAGATGATTTTCAGTAAATCCTAGTTTTAGGAAAACGGAAAATTACTTGAAAAACCAGAAAACTTTCAAGGAAACATGTGACATAGGTTCGATTCATCTCAGATCTGTACAGATCTGAGAAGATCGAAGATAGAAATTAGGGTTTTGAGATAATAGCATAGAGACGAAGACGAAGACGAAGCTTAGAAATCTATAGGTTTAGGTAAAAGCAAGAAGATCTTACTAGAGATCGAACCAGAACAGCCTGAAACAGGCAAGCGAAAGTCAAAGTCGTAAGGGAGACTGACCCTGGTCCCTTGAGGACTTTAGAGACAAGTACTACAAGCATAAGAGAGCCATGAGAGGCCTAAGGGTGGTGAGGAACCACCATGGTTGATGATAGAGAGTGACGGCGAGGTGAGATTAGGGTTAGAGCAGAGAGGATTTGGAGGGGAGAGTGAAGTGTGACGGCGGAGAGGGTGAGTGAAATGAGAGGGTTTGGGGGGGGGGATCATTTAGGTTAATTAAGGAAAGGTTCAATCTGGGCCGTTGATAAAAAAATGATCAACGACCAAGATTCAAGTAGAATTGGGTCGGCTTAGGTAGGGGTTTGGCCTGGTTATATTGGGCTAGCTAATAAAGTGTTTTGGGCTGGTTATATAGGCTGCAATTGAAATAGTAATAGGCTATTTGTTAAATACCCAAAATAAATTAATTAAAATAATTTGTAAATAATTACTAATTTATAAAAAAATGAATTTCATGTATAGAAATGTTTTAAAGAAGGTTATTTAGTATTTGAAATACAAAATACTAATTTCTGGTAAACAATAATACAAAATTGTATGCATGGGCTATAATTGCAAAGTTATTGCAATTGTTAGCCAACAGGTGCCAAATTGGATATTTATAGAATAATTTGGACTTAATAGGACCATAATAGTAATATTAAATCAAGAAAAATTT
This sequence comes from Nicotiana knightiana, assembly GCA_005239525.1. NCBI lineage: Eukaryota > Viridiplantae > Streptophyta > Magnoliopsida > Solanales > Solanaceae > Nicotiana > Nicotiana knightiana. The sequence continues at coordinate 62,986 of ML379589.1, forward strand.
TTTGAAATCATTTGTGATGCAATTTTGTAATTCTTTATTGGAATAAAATACTGGGCAAAATAATAAAATCTTTAGAAAACAGTGAAAAAATACCAAAAGATTGATGCTAATGCATGATTTTGAAGACATATATGCATTTTGAAATATTTTTTAGGAAAAATTGGGTATCAACAGCTGCCCCTCTTTACCCGGAAACGATGAAAGAGTTATCGGGTAAAGATATGATGGCCAATTTTGACCGAGCGAAATGGTTAGAGAGATTTAGGCCGCACCCTGGCTCTTGAGCTACCTACATATCCTTGGTTTTACAGGAATCAGGCCGTGTGTAGTTCTGGATTCATCGGCGAGATATACCGGTGAAGTCACTGCAAGAACGGACGTAATATCTAGGGATATGCGAATGAATGGTTCACGAGAGACTGGTCCGATTTGATACAATTGAGGGAACTGGAGCGGGATCGCTCCTGCTGGGATAGCAGTTGCTTGCCAGGTCACCTGTAAATAGAAATAATACGAGCATATACTTGTGCGAAAATTTAAACATGATGCAGATTCCCGTCGGACCATGAGAGTTGTCTTCGGACAGTTGAGGATGACGTCCTTGGACCATGACGTCCTGGTCCATAAGTTGATTAATGAGATTCGCAGGCCATGAAATGATGTTCTCGGGCCATGAAGATGGTGCCTCCGAACTATGATGCCTTTGAATAATGATATGCAAATTTTTGAGAAATCCTCAGGCCATGACATGATGTCTTCCGGCTATGAGGATGATGCCTTTAGACTATGGCGCCTTTGGACAGGTTGGCAATATTTCAGCCCGTGAGATGCAATAATATGATGTCAACAAGACAAAGCTTAGTCTTGTGAAGCGGAGGGCAGATCTTAGCTCGAAAGAAGAGCAAAGTAGATAATATTGGAGAGGCAACACTTAGTCTCGATGAAAAGAATGTATATTGGAGGCAGAGCTTAGCCTTGTGCAGGATGAAGACAGAGCTTAGTCTCACGCAAAGGAAGGCAGTGTTTAGCCTTATGCAAAGGAAGGCAGAGATTAGCCTTATGCAGAGAAAGGCAGAGATTAGCCTTATGCAAGGTGAAGGCAGAAATTAGCCTTATGCAGAGGAAGGCAGAGATTAGACTTATGTGGATGAAGGCAGCGTTTAGCCTTATGCAAGGTGAAGGCAGAAATTAGCCTTATGTAGAATGGAGACAGAGCTTAGTCTCATACAGGGGAAGGCATCGTTTAGCCTTATGCAGAGGAAAGACAGAGATTAGCCTTATGTGGATGAAGGCAGCGTTTAGCCTTATGCAAGGTGAAGGCAGAAATTATCCTTATGTAGAATGGAGACAAAGCTTAGTCTCATGCAGGGGAAGGCAGCGTTTAGCCTTATGCAGAGGAAAGGCAGAGATTAGCCTTATGCAAATGAAGGCAGAGATTAACTTTATGCAAGGTGAAGGCAAAAATTAGCCTTATGCAGAGGAAGGCAGAGATTAGCCTTATGCAAGGTGAAGGCAGAGATTAGCCTTATGTGGATGATGACAGCATTTAACCTTATGCAAGGTGAAGCCAGAAATTAGCCTTATGCAGAATGGAGGCAGAGTTTAGTCTCATGCAGGGGAAGGCAGCGTTTGCCTTATGTAGAGGAAAGCCAGAGATTAGCCTTATGTAGATGAAGGCAGAGATTAGCCTTATGCAAGGTGAAGGCATAAATTAGCCTTATGCAGATGAAGGCAGAGATTAGCCTTATGCAAAAAATAGAGTGAATAGCAGAATTTCTTAGCTGGTAGCAGATTTCGGTAACGCGATTGTTGTGAGGATTGTGACTTTTTTTTGCATGTTTATCCTTCGTCCTCTGCATCCAAAGAAAAATTGTGAGTTCTGTAGAAGGGGAGGTTGGTTCGTGTTTCATTGGTTTTGCTTGTCCTGCTTTGCTTTGGTCTAATGATCCTATTTGTATCATCGGGGTAGCATCTGGCTAAACAGAGTTACCTTACAAGCAAGCATGCATAGTTTTGTAAAGACATAGTAAAACAATATATTTTGACAAATTTAGATGAACCGACGACCGTGACAAGATCTGAGACATTGCAACCTCCTTTGCCATGGAATTTTGAGGGTCCTCCTTAAAATTCTGCCCCAGTTAGATGAATTGATATCTCTGACTGCTGTATGTGCTACAATCGGCATGAACTTGCTTCGGAATTTTGAGGGTCCTCCTCAAATTTCTGCCCCAGTTTCCAATTGTGGGAGAAAATAAGGTTTTTATTGAATTGTGACCGAACCCACAGGGCTGCCTACGTATCCCCTCTTAAACGGGAATCAGGTCGAGCGTAGTTCAATTTACAGCATTTGATAGAAGAATAAAGAGTTACACATAGTATCGTTTAACTACATCTGAGTTGATTAGCTTTGGCCAGACTTCTCCATCCATTTCTGCAAGTATGAGAGCTCCGCCTGTCAGTAATTTGTGGACCGTGTAAGGACCCTGCCAGTTGGGAGAGAATTTCCCTTTGGCTTCATCTTGATGCGGAAAGATCTTTTTCAACACTAGCTGCCCTGGTGTGAACTGTCTAGGCTTGACTTTTTTGTTGAAGGCTCTGGATATTCTGTTCTGGTAGAGTTGCCCACGACATACTGCGTTCATTTTTTTCCGTCTATGAGAGCTAGTTGCTCATAACAGCTCCTTACCCACTCTACGTCGCTGAGCTCAGCTTCTCGTATGATTCTTAAGGAAGGAATCTCCACCTCGACAGGAATAACAACTTCCGTACCATAAACCAACAAGTAGGGAGTTGCCCCGGTTGATGTGTAGACTGTGGTGCGGTATCCCAATAAGGCAAATGACAGCTTCTTGTGCCATTGTTTGTGATTTTCTACCATCTTTCTCAGTATTTTCTTGATATTCTTGTTGGCGCCTTCCACAACTCCATTCATCTAAGGCCTATAAGCTGTGGAATTCTTGTGTCTGATTTTGAAAGTCTCACACATGGCTTTCATTAGATAACTGTTGAGAATGGAAGCATTGTCGGTGATGACTGATTCTGGAATTCCAAATCGACAAACAATCCGGTCGCGAACAAAGTCTTCCACAACTTTCTTAGTCATTGCTTTGTAAGATGCTGCTTCGACCCATTTGGTGAAGTAATCAATAGCTACTAGGATAAACCTATGCCCATTTGAGGCGGTAGGCTCGATTGGTCCAATGGCATCCATTACCCAGGCGGCGAATGGCCAAGGTGATCTTGTTGTATTGAGCTCGTTTGGCGGCACTTTTATCATGTCTGCATGTACCTGACATTGGTAGCACTTCCGAACATACTGGATGCAGTCAGTTTCCCGAAATAACCGGCCCTGAGTATCTTCTTGGCCAAAACAAAACCATTCATATGCGGGACGCAAGTACCAACATGTATTTCTTCAAGTAGTTTAGAAGCTTCTTTTGCGTCGACACACCTTAGCAATCCCAAATCAGGAGTTCTCCTGTACAGGGTTCCTCCGCTATGAAAGAAACTGTTGGATAACCTCCGAAGCATATGTTTGTGGGTATGATTTGCATGCTCCGGGTATTCTCCCTTTGCCAAGTATTCCCTGATGTCGTGGAACCATGGTATTGCGTCTGCTTATTCTTCAACATGGGCACAATATGTCGGCTGGCTATGGATCTTTACTGGAATAGGATCAATGAAGTTCTTATCTGGATGCTGTATCATGGATGATAGAGCGTCCAGTGCATCGGCAAACTCGTTCTGAATTCTGGGGACGTGCCGAAATTCTGTCTTAGTGAACCTCTTTCTGAATTCCTGCACATGGTGCAGATACGGTAGTATCTTGGAATTCTTGGTGGCCTATCCCCTTGTACCTAGTGTATAAGCAAATCTGAGTCACCAATTACCAACAACTCTTGAATATTCATTTCAATAGCCATGTTGAACCCTAGGATGCAGACCTCATACTCTTCCATGTTGTTGGTGCATGAAAATCTGCGTTTAGCAGATAACGGGTAATGTTGGACGGTTTTCGATACTAAGACGGCTCCAACGCCTACTCCTTTAAAGTTTGCCGCTCCGTCAAAGAACATCCTCCAACTTTCATAGGATTCAGCAATGTCTGCTCCTATGAACAATACTTCTTCATAAGGAAAATACGTTTTCAGGGTTCTTATTCTCCTCCCACAAGATTCTCAGCAAGATGATATGCAAATGCTTGTCCCTTGACCTCTTTTTGAGTCACATAGACGATGTCAAACTCACTTAGCAAGATTTGCCACTTGGCCAGTTTGCCGGTGGGCATGGGTTTCTGAAAGATATATTTCAAGGGATCCATCCTTGATATGAGTTATGTTGTGTAGGCACAAAAGTAGTGCCTCAGCTTCTGAGCGACCCAGGTCAGAGCGCAATAGGTACGTTCCAGTAGAGAATACTGTGCCTCGTATGGAGTGAACTTCTTACTTAGATAATAGGTATCCTGTTCCTTTCTCCTTGTCTCGTCATGCTGCCCCAGAACGCAGCCGAAAGATCCATCTAGTATTGCGAGGTAGAGTAATAAGGGTCTACCGGGCTCTGGCGGAACCAAAACTGGTGGCGTCGATAGGTACTCCTTGATTCTGTCGAAGGCCTTTTGACAATCCTCAGTCCATTCGGTTGTTGTCTTTCTTTAACATCTTGAAGATTGGTTCACATATGACTGTGGACTGGGCTATGAACCGGCTGATGTAATTTAGTCGTCGCAGAAAAATCATTGCATCCTTCTTATTCTTTGGTGGTGGTAGTTCCTAGATGGATTTGACTTTTGATGGATCCAGTTCTATTCCTCGGCGGCTGACGATGAACCCAAGCAATTTTCCGGCAGGAACCCCGAATGCACACTTTGCAGGATTTAATTTCAAGTTGTATTTCCGCAATTGTCACGACCCAATTTCGGAGTCATGATGGCGATTGTCGTACAACCATGCAAGCCTCCCTTTTTAACTAAGCTAAGTTCAATTTCAAATAAAAATGCGATTTTTAAACGAATTTATTAATAATACTAAGAATCTGAAGTTTAAAATAATATTTGAAGAAACTAAATTTTAAACCTCCAACCCCGGATCCGGTGTCACTCAATCATGAGCTACTATAACATAAAGCAAAAGAAAAGGAGAAATGGACAACATTGTCTCAAAATAAAGAACAACAGGTAGAACAGGAAAGAGAAAGCGAGGTCGCGATCGCCAACTGCTACCTCGACAACTCCAATAGAAACGCTGACTGTTGCTCAATATCCGCTATCGGGTCCCGGTGTACCTAGATCTGCACACAAGGTGCAGGGGGGTAACATGAGTACACCAACTCAGAAGTAACGAACCCAAACTTTGGGCTGAGAAGTAGTGACGGACAAAACCTCAATTATGTTACAATAAATATTATACAGAATTTAGACATGCTAACAGTTTATCAAGATGAGAAAATATGCCAAGTATGCCAGTATACTCTATATGCAATCATAAAATATATGTATGAAACCAGTATGGATATGCACATAGTGCTCACAACTCTCCCACAGAAGTCCACTTAGTACTATATATGGCTCTCAGGCCCAAGGAAGTTCCATCTCCGAATATGCATAAACACCGGTGATCATAGTCACTCCGTACTGAGGAAGAAGGCCAGTCCAGCCCCCACGAAGAAGATCCATCTCCGGAATACAACACTCGGACAATTTCCATATCCACGGAAGATCCATCCCTCTCATAACATCAGCGTCGGACAAGATCCATGTCCAGGGAAGATCCATCCCTCACATAACATCCACTTCGGACAATATCCATGTCCAGGAAAGATCCATCCCTCACATCAATGCGCTCACTAAGGGTGTAAAGACTCCGGAGGGGCCCTAGTGGCCCAAGCGCCATATTAAGCCAACGAAGGCATGATTTAAATATCGCTGCAGTGTGCAGGCCATTCTCATAACTGTCTCAATAACAGGCTCTCGGCCTCACTCAGTCATTACTCTTCAGTCTCACTCACATGGATCACAAATGCCTCAATCAGCCCGAAACAATGATAAGTATGCATGTAATTAACAATACTGAGACTGAGATATGAAATGATTATAACAGGATTGAGTATATGACATCAAATAATCACCACATGAGACAGCAAAATACGACCACTCGGGTCTCAGCATTTCCGACGTGAAGTCTAGCATTTATACTTAACATGATTTATAACATGTTCACAATTACCACATTAATGGAAGCACAGTTATCATCATGGAATAATCACTAAGCGGTGCCATGGGATAAGCCAGGCCACAATTACTCGGTTCATGCCCGCACGCCCGTCACTTGGCATGTGCGTCACCTCAACAGTAGTCATAAATCATTTAGCTCGGGGTTTCGAACCCTTAGAACCAAGTTTGGAAACGTTACTTACCTCAAAACCGGCTAAAATACTATTCTGCAGTGCCTTTGCCTCTAAATCCGGCCTCTGAGTGCTCCAAATCTACCAAGTTCAGATTTTTATCATCAATTTATGCTTAAGGAATAAATTCTAATCGAAAAATATCAAATTTAGTCCAAAACCCGAATTTGGTCAAAACCCGACCCCCGGTCCCACGTCCAAAAACTCAAAATTTTTTATACCAAACTGTTATTCATCATCCCACGAGTCCGTACATATAAAGAACACTAAAATCGGAGTTCGTTTGACCCCTCAAATCAATCCCTATAGGTCTCAAAATCTCAAGCCCTCAACCCACCTTTTTCTACTGATTTTTTTTGTGAATTTAACACTGATATTATGCTCTATAATCATCCATAAATGAGTTTTAAGGTCCAAAACACTTACCTCTATGAAGAACAATGATTTCCCTCTTCAAAAATCGCCCCCAAAGCTCTCTGTCCGTACAAAAATGGTGTAAAAAGGGTTTAAGTCGCGGAGGGTTTAATTATATACTGCCCAGTGATTTCTTCACTGCGATTGCGGCAAAATCCATACAATCGCGGTTCACAGTAGCTCAACCTCACGCAATCGCAACCAAATGCACGCGATCGCTAAGACCAATTGACCTCACCCCCACACGCCTGTCATGACCCTACGCGATCGCGACCTAGCCTACGCGATCGCACTTAACCTTCTTCCAAACCTACGCGATCGCAACCCGATTCACGCGATCGCGATGCACAATTTTTCCTGGCCCTCAAAGTGTTTTACATGATCGCAACCCTTGCCATGCTATCGCGATTCACAGATCCCTGCTGCACAAAAACCAGAAAACCAACAATTCTCTAAATCCAAAAATGCCCGTTAACCAACCGAAATCCATCCCGAGCCCCTCGGGACCCCAACCAAAGTTACCAAAACATCATAATTGATTATTCAAAATTATTTTCACTCTCAAAACACCAAAACTAACACCAAAACACCAGATTTACATCAGATTCACGCCTAAGAACTTTGAAATTTCTAAAATCCACCAATGATGCTGAAACTATCCAAAACAACTCCGATTGACCTGAAATTTTGCAGACACATCCAAAATGACATTACGAACCTGTTCCAACTTTTGGAATTCCATTCCGACCCTGATAGAATATTTTCCACCGCCGACCGGAAATCACCAAAAACTAACTTTCGCCAATTCTAGCCTAATTCTACACCGGACATCAAATAATATTCCGAGCACACTCCTAAGTCCCAAATCACCTAACGAAGCTATCTGAGCCATAAAATCTGCATTCTGAGGTCGTTTCCCAATAAGTAAACTCTCAGTTGACTTTTTCAACTTTAAGGCTATTTTTAAGGACTTAGTGGCTAAACTCTCACTATAACCATTCCGATTTCAAGCCTACCAACTCTAACACATCAATAACAGTATAACCAACCTATGGACAAGTCAAGAATAGTAATTATGATGCATGTTCTATGTAACGACGGACCGGATTGTTACAGCAATCTGTTGAAGAACTTCCTCAAATCTACCATATGATATGTGGCTTTCTTGGACTTGATGATGACGTCGTCCACATATACCTCGATCTCCTTATGTATCATGTCATGGAAGATAGTAGACATAGACCTCATGTAAGTGGCCCAAAAATTCTTTAGGACGAATGGCATCATTTTGTAACAATATACTCCCCACGGAGTAATGAAAGCCGTTTTCTCAGCATCTTCTTCGTCCATCTAGATCTGATGGTAACCGGCGAAACAATCCACAAAGGACTGGACTTCATACTTGGCGCAATTGTCGATCAGGATGCGTATGTTTGGTAGCGGGAAATCATCCTTGGGACTTGCTCTGTTTAGATCTCGGTAATCGACACCCATATTGGACTTAGGCTTGTTTTCAAAGTCCTCTACTTCTCTGACGATTTCCTCGGGTATGATATCTTCTTCTTCTGAATCATTATCCTTTTGTTGCGTTGTCTCATTGCATGTCACAGTCATTGGTTCATCAGGACGGAAAATAGTAATGCTGTATAGATAAAAGTGTGAGAGAAAATGATAATAAAAAATACTGATTCATTGAAATATAAAAGCCATTTTCATTAATTTAAACAAATGTTTTGGAATACTGGGGATTTTATTTGAAGCATAAAAATTCAAAAAGGAAATCATTAGCGAATAAAATAAATAGTGCTTGTTCAGCCTTGCTACCCCGGGACTCGTCGGGCCCTAGATGGCCTGACAGTCCATTTTCTGAGGAGCGATCCCTTGCTCACAACTTGGATGGTAGGGCCTTCTTCCTGTTCCTCCTCCTCCTCAACGATGACACAACAATCCATATCCTCATCTTCCAAGAATAAGTTCCTTAAGGCTGTTAATGCTTCTTCTTCCTTTGGTTCCCTTATGACGTCGGCTTGCTGGAAAGTCTGTTCCAGATGCGGTATGGGCTGCTCCAATGGATAGTAGGGGCCGCTCCATGGTGGTGTCCAGTCATCATACTCTTGCCAAGTGTACTGGTATCAAAGGTAGTGTTGTGGTGCTTAAGTCGTATTGGCTTGGAAATACCTTGAAGATTCTTCTTGAGACCCTTGTCGGGTTCATATCCGCTCCAATTCATTATGCTTTAAATCTTACTACTCCACCACTTATCTTTGTCTATTGTGTTGACCCGTTCGATGTGGTGGTAAGTTTATCCACCAAGCCTTCTTCTACCTTCAATTACCGGATAGTCTGGCGACTGTAGATGGGGTTTCTCCCATCCCCATGGATAATAACTTCCTGATGGTTCCACTCGAATTTTACTGCCTGATACAAAGTTGAGGCCACAACCCCAATGGCATGTATCCATGGTCGTCCTAGTAACAGATTATAGGACGTGAATATATATAGCACCTAAAATTCTACCTCAAACCATGTTGGCCCCATCTGTAAACAAAGACTAACTTCTCCAATGGTGGACCTTTGAGAACCATCAAAAGCCTTTACATTCATGGATCCTTCTCGTATTTCGTACAGTCCCTTGCCCAGCCTCTTTAGTGTTGTCAACGGGAAAATGTTAAGACTGGACCCTCCATCAATCAGAACCCTGGTAATGAAGTAATCTTCACATTTCACGGTAATGTGCAGTTCCCCGTTGTGACTCAAGCCTTCAGTGGTAGTTCATTCTCGTGGAAAGTTATCTTGTGACTTTCTAGTACCTGCCCCACCATGTTAGCCATCTGTCTACTTGTGATGTTGTTAGGCACATAAGCTTCATTCAATACTTTCATCAGGGCATTCCTATGTGCTTCCGAATTCTGCAGCAGCGATAAGATAGATATCTAGGCCGGAGTCTTGTTCAGATGATCCATGACTGAGTACTCCCTGGCTTGCACCTTCCTCCAGAGGTCATCCGATTCTGTCTCAATAATGGAAGGCATGTTAGTAGTCTGTTTGTTGGATTCTCCCAAGTGTTCGGGCATGTAAACCCTTCCAGACCTGGTCATCCCCTATGCAGCACCAGCTTCTTCTACTTTGACCTTTCCCTTCCTTCTAGCTTCAGCTACGTAATCCTAGGGCACGCCATTACAGTTGAAGGGTGACGCAGTTGATACTGTCACCGTAATTGGTGTGGATACCTTTACTTCGAATGGAACAGGAGTCACTGCAGGTGGTGCTATTTCAACCTCGAATGGTGCGGGCGTATCTGTAGGCGGTGATATCTCAAACTCGAACGAGATTGATGTCATCACCTCAGCCCCTTCTGACGGCTGTGTCTGTACTATGATGGGATTGAGTGTAACTGCTGTCTTCTTGGGGTCATCACTTTCTTTGATTAACCCGATTGAGCCTTCTGGGTCCCATTCTTCATCTATTTCTATCACATCGATACCTCTACCCCTGTGATCTGGGAGGGGGTTATTGCAGACATTAGGAGTAGCTTCCTTTGCCTGGATGATTTTATTGTCAATCAGAGCCGGGATCTTATCCTTCAACGAGCGGCATTCATTGATGGTATGTCCTTTCATATCGGAATGGTATGCACATGTTTTGTTTGGATTGACTTATTGGGTTGGATTCTTTGTGACTACAGCAGGGATGGGAGTGACGTAACCAGAAGCCTTTAACCTTTCATACAACTGGTCAATGGGCTCGACAATGGCGGTATACTGTTTGGGTGGCCTACGGTCAAAGTTGGGTCGAGGTCTTGGGAAATTTTGGCGAGCTGGAGGTGACTGAAAGTGAGATGGTTGGGAGTTGTATGTTTGATAGGCAGTGGCTGGTTGGGAATATCTTGGAGATGTGGGTTGATATGTAGGTGGAGGTGACGGTCTATATGTAGGTGGAGGTGTTTGGTATGCAAGTGGAGAGGTTCGATATGTCAGTGGGGATTTGGGTCCCTGTGCAACTATTACTGCTCCTACGTCTTTCTTCTTGGATATACCACTGGACTGTAGTGCTTTGTTGGTAGCTTGTAGTGCTTCAAAATTTGTGACCATCCCACTCTTGATGCCATCTTCAATCCTTTCACCCAGCTTGATGATGTCAGAGAACTTGTGATTTTCAATTACCATCAGTCTTTCATAATATTGCGGGTCTTGTGCCCTGAAGAAGAATTTGTTCATCTATTCTTCATCTAATGCCAGCCTAACCTTGGCCGATTCTGACCTCCGACGAATGGCATACTCGTGAAAGGTTTTAGTGGGATTCTTCTTGAGATTCTGGATGTAAAATATGTCCGGTGCATTTTTCGTGTTGAACCTGAATCGGTCCATGAAATCCGAGGCCATACTCACCCAATTAGGCCACTTCTTGGGGTCATGGCTGATGTACCAAGACAAGGCATCCCCTGTGAGGCTCCTCATGAATAATTTCATCCGAATTTTTTCGTCTCTTCCAACTCCGACCATTTTTTCACAATAGGTCCTCAAATGGACCCTGGGCTCACCAGTACCATCGAACATTTTGAACCTGAGAGGTTTGTAAACCTCCAGTAGTTCTACATCAGGTTGTATACAGAGATCTTTATAATTCAATCCTTCGATACCCTTACCTCCTTCCATGCCTTGAACTCGAGAAGTTAATTTCTTGAGTTCTTCAGCCAAGTTCATGATAATCAGGTCCTTCTCACTGGATTCTGGTGTGTAAGAAATGGGTTGGGTAGAGTGAGGTAGAGTCTCCACGCATATGGGGTTGTTCTGGTGGCCTGGTGCTTGAGCATAGAGGTGATCGTTGGTGAAATTTTGTGGTTTAGGAATGATGGGTGGGGTGTTTCGGGGTGTATGGCAGGTGTTTGGTTGGTATTGTGGTAGGAGGGTTTGTGTCACGCCCCAAAACCGAGGGACGAGACCGGCGCCCAACCGGATGATCTCGGCCAAGCGGACCTTGATTGCCTTTCCTTCCCAACACGTTACCCCGTGTTTACAATATACATTATTGCATATGAATTAGCAATTTAGAGTTTAAACATGAATCTACTACTTGAGTTCATTTCATCCTTTATCATTTCAACATTTGATAATCACAAAACATACAATAGTTTCGATTCGGACCCCAATTACTAGTAAACACATTTACTGCCCAAAATACATATATGTACAACCCACATCATGTATACGGAGCCTCTAAGAGTACTAAGGGTTTACACAATACTTGCCGGCAACAAGGCCCCGACTATACCTTAAAAGACATAACATATACAAAATAGATGATATAGACTACACACGGACCCGAGAGGAAGTGGGGCTCACCGGATATGCTGAAAGTATGAAGGGGAAACACCACTATCGGCGGTCTGAGCTACCTACTGTGGAACCACCTACATCCGTATAAAAGATGTAGCGCCCCCGGCAAAAGGGACGTTAGTACCGTTGAATAGTACTAGTATGTATGAACAAAGTTTATTCCCAAGTAGAGTCAAACAGTACACAATTGGAAGACAGTCAAGGTAACCACACAAGTACCACAAAGATATACAGATAGTTACAAATGAAGATTTCCACTATTACTCATTTCAATTATTCATCTGTTGCGGCGTGCAACCCGATCCCACCGTACATTCACATTTCACCCTTATTACTTCGTGTTGCGGCGCGCAACCCCATCCATTATTTTTTCAAATTTTGTGCACCAGAATGTTCTTTTATAAATGAATCTACAAGCTGAGAAAAAGAGTCAATAGAATTTTCAGGGAGAAGAGAATACCAGGTTAGGGATCCTTTGGTAATGGGGCCATAGATAACCAGCGTGACACCATTCTCCCTAGATCCCCTCACATCTTCTTCTCCTTCTCTCTCAAGAATTCTTTCTTTTCTCCCACCCTTCTTTCTTCCAGGTATTTCGACATCAACAACAGACCCTACCAACACGAATCTTTTATCAGCAGAAGTAAATTCAGAATCGATTTCAAGATTACCTTTTTCAGAACTGGTTGAACCAAGTGCTTCTTCCTCATTAGCGAAGGACTCATTGGATGAATCTGACTTAGTACCTTTGTCTGCTTTCATAAGGTCCTCCACGAATTTTTATCTACCCCAGAAGCAACAGATTTCCGGGCAAGAACTTTAACACGACGATTCTTGGGGGCAGGAGTAGGGTTTGGAGTGGGTTCAAGAACGGGTGTATTTTTAGGGGATGATGGAATTTCTGGTGATTCGTAGCTGTAAACAGATGGAGAATTGGAGACAGATTCAGAATTTCCTCCATCGTAATCATGATTAGGTGAGGAATTAGACGAAGAAGCTGGTGGAGGTGAAGACATTTTTATGCTTTGTTAAGAGGAAAGGACGAGTTGCAAGTTTTGGGTAGTGTAATATGAGTTAAACTTGGTTTGAAGGAAGCTTTATGAAGAGAGGAGTAATGATTGCCTTTTATAACATATGGCCATTAATTTTACAATGGATATAAAATTTATTTAAGTGGAAGTCTAATGGTTGTAGGAGTGTCATTGATTTGACGGTTAAGAGTTCCCTATTTCTAGGCTAATTGAGTGTTGATGTGACTCCTTGGAACGAGTTCATTTATGGATTAGTACAAAGACTTAGGAATGAACCAATTATAGATAGACTCATGTTCATGTGTGACTGTAATTGAATTACTATATGGAGAAGTGTACGTACCTTGTCAGTCAGATGAATCAGCATAGATGAACCATGTTCATCCTGTTTGAAATCTTTAAATTGCCTCAATTTACAAAGATAGATAAACATTATTAGTATCCAGGGAATCACATTAATACATGGCACAAGAGTATGTCAGTAAAGACATGATGCTGAGCAATTATTAATCTGATTAAGTACCTAAAAATTTTCTAGTCAAAAATTCATTTATATAAAAAGAAATTCTTTCTCTTCAATCAGGTGATCTTAATCATCCCTAATTCGACCCTGTTTCTCTCAAAATGCTCCCTACTAAGTGATTTAGTGAATGTATCAGCAATTTGATGATCAGTAGCACAAAATTCGATTGACATCATTCCTTTTTCATAGTTATCCCTTAGGAAATGGTGTCTAACATCTATGTGCTTAGTCCTTTTGTGATGAACCGGGTTCTTCGCCATACTAATAGCACTAGTGTTATCAAAAAATATAGGAATGCATCCCACATCAATACCAAAGTGCATGAGTTGTTGTTGGATCCATAACAACTGGGCACAACATGAGGCTGCAGCCACATATTCAGCCTCAACAGTAGACAAGGCTACTGAATTTTGTTTCTTGGTAGCCCAAGACACAAGGCATGAACCCAAAAAGTGAGCCATACCTGAAGTACTTTTCCTGTCAACCAGGAATCCTGCATAATCAGCATCAACATATCCTACAAGGTCGAAATTACTACCTTTAGGATACCAAAGGCACAAATCAGTGGTGCCTTTCAAATATCTCAAAATTCTCTTTACTGCAGTGAGGTGGGACTCCTTTGGATTTTCCTGAAACCTAGCACACAATCTCACACTGAACATAATATCAGGTCTACTGGCAGTGAAATACAATAGAGACCCAATCATCCCTCTATAAAGCTTCTGACCAACAGATGAACCAGGTTCATCCACATCCAATTTTGTAGTTGTGGTTATGGGAGTGTCTATTTCTTTTGAGTCTTCCATTTTAAACTTCTTGAGCAATTCTTTCACATACTTTTGTTGGTGGATCATTGTTCCATTTGGGTTTTGCTTAATTTGCAAGCCTAAGAAAAAGTTTAGCTCACCCATCATACTCATCTCAAACTCACTTCCCATTAGCATAGCAAATTCCTTGCTCAATTTTTTAGAAGTCGCCCCAAATATGATATCATCCACATATATTTGCACAACCAAGAGATCCTTAACCTTTTCATTTAAGAACAAGGTACTATCAATTTTGCCTCGTTTGTACCCATGTAGCAGGAATTTTGATAATCGTTCGTACTAAGCTCTTGGTGCCTGTTTGAGACCATATAGGGCCTTGTCGAGTTTGTATACGTGGTCAGGTGACTCCTTGCTTTCAAAACCTGGAGGCTGCTTGAGAAATACATCTTCCTTTTGATAGCCATTTAGAAAGGCACTCTTAACATCCATCGGATGAAGAGTGAATTCCATGTGTGCAGCAAATGCTATAAGAAGTCTGATTGCCTCCAGTCTTGCCACAGGGACAAAGGTCTCATCATAGTCAATTCCTTCTTCTTGACTATATCCTTGAACAACTAATCTTGCCTTATTCCTTGTAACAGTTCCGTCCTCATAGAGCTTGTTCCTGAAGACCCACTTGGTGCCAATTACAGATCTATCCAATGGCCTGGGTACCAAGTGCCATACTTGACTTCTTTCAAACTGATTCAGCTCTTCTTGCATGGCATTTACCCAATCAGCATCTTGTAGGGCTTCCCCAATGTTCTTTGGTTCAATCATGGATAGAAAGGCATCAAATGCACACAGATTTTTCAAGGATGATCTTGTCTTGATTCCAGATGCCAAATCTGTTATGATGTTCTCAAGAGGGTGAGAACTCTGATATCTGTGTGGCTTAAGTACCAGTTGTTCAATCCTAGATGATTCCATGATGTCTTGTTGTTGTTGTGCAGGATCAGGGCCAGGTTGCATATGTTGAGTTCCCCCTGTCATGATGCTTAGGGTAGTTGAACCTGGTCTATCACTTCTTCCACCTTTCATGCTTGCTTCAGTGTGATCACTGCTTCTTACCAGTCCAAGCTCCTCATCTTCAGGTTCCTGTCTCTCAACAAGAATGTGAGTTTCATCAAAGACAACATGTATACTTTCTTCTACACACATAGTTTATACACTTTATAAGCTTTACTATGTGATGAATATCCCAAGAATACTCCCTCATCACTTCT
>ML379590.1:0-33288 GCA_005239525.1 Nicotiana knightiana
CATAAAATGCGAGGTATATAATGCTTAAAATCACGAATTCTAGCCACACATCAATAGGTTTAGATAAGGCCGAAGAAGCTGAATGGCTCCGGAATTTCCTCGAAGATATTCCATTTTGGCCCAAACCTTTGGCACTTATTTGTATACATTATGATAGTCAAGTGGCAATAGGCAGGGTAGTGAGCGTTATGTATAACGGAAAATCTCGTCATATACGACGGAGACATAATATCGTTAGACAACTACTCTCTAGTGGTGTTATCACAATTGACTACGTAAAGTCAAGAGATAACATGTCGGATCCACTTACAAAAGGCCTATCTAGAGAGGTAGTTGAATAATCATCAAAGGGAATGGGGTTAAGGCCTAGGATAAGTCATCATGGAGGTAACTCTACCTAGCAGACTGGAGATCCCAAGAGCTAGGATCAAAGAGATCAAACAAAGTTATGAATGACGGTTCAACATTGTCAAATAACTCAACCCATTCTCGTGATGAAGACAATGTTCAGAAATAAAGGTAAATCGTTAAGGCTTTTTAATGAGTCAATAAAGCTTAAAGCTTTTTAATGATTTGCTATGTTTGGCAGGATATGACCAGATAGTGTGTCTTTAGGATTACACATTTAGGAATCACCTATGTGAGTGTGAAGTGTAAGCCGCTTCAAGAGGAATGAAAGTAAATGCCCATTCTCTAAGCACTCATGAAACCAGGCGGTGTTCGTNCATAGCCATTCCCCATTCATGTGGGTGATTGTTGGTCTTTAAGCTTAGTGTAGCTTAATTTTAAGCTTGGTGTAGCTTAAAGAGAGTGAATGGAAAATGGTGGGAAAAGAAATAGAGGGAAGTGCAATTTTGAATTAGTGCACTTTGTCCCTAATTGGAAGAAGGAAAGAAAATCTATGTGTATATATAGAGAAGATCTTCTTCTAGCTCTTAAAGAGTTGAGAAAAAAGCAAGCTTCACACCGTCGTCGTCGTCGCTCGCTCGGCTCGGCTTCGGCTTCGAATTCGAATTCGGATTTAGATTTGGATTTGGATTTGAATTTGGTCAACGATTGATTGATTAATCTTTTTGGACAAAATTCTTTTCAAATTTTTTAATTAATTAATGGAAAAAAATTCAAATCCAGAATGACCCGCGACCCACGATCCGCTCCGTTCCGACCCGTTTTCTTTTCCGGATTATTTTTAAATCCGTTTTTAAATTTTTCGCAATATTCATACATGTTCCAACAACTATGATTGTTCTGAAAGGTTGCAAAACCTTTTCAGAAACAGTACGAAATTGGCTATAAATATACCTTGAATCCCATAATTTTTACTTACTAAATTTTCTGATCTTCTTCTTCTTCTTCTGCACAAAATATTCCAGTGTGTTTTACAGCCTTCGAGTGGTTCGCTGTTCGCCGGTGTTTTTGGTACTGATACGCTGGTGAGTAAACCATCCTATCGTGGGAGGATATATTCCAACACCTTGGGTACTTGAGGGGAATAATTTCCTTAAGGACACACTGTGTATTCAGTGGGCTCGATTTATTCTTATATTATTTTTCATAGAAAAAAAAACTAAGGACGCCTGGAATAGCGCGCCCGCTCAGCTCGCGCTAGTAGTCGCGCTAGTCAGGTTTCTCACTGTCCCTGGTATATTCCACTAGCGCGACCGCACTAATCCTGCACTAGAGCCCGCACTAGTGAGGTTTCATACTGTTTCTGTATTTTTCAGAAATTATTATTGTTTTATTTTACAACAATATAAATTATTAACAATCTTAAGGAAATTATATTTTTATTATATTTTGTATTCTGTTTGTGGAGAGTAAAAACCTTTGTGTTTTCTACTCCGTCTGAATTTTACTATTCTGATTTGAAGATATAAAAACTTCATCAGAATTTTGAAATTCAGAAAAGGATTTGAAGAACATAAAAACTTCATCGTTTTCTGTGAAACAGTATATAAAAACTTCGGTTTTTATTTATTATACATATTGTTTATTGTTGATTACTGTATTGTTTACTGTTCTGGTTTTGCCATTGATTGAACTCTTCTGTTGTTGTCAGTGAGAAATGGAAATTAATAACAGAAGTTCTTCTACGACTGTTGCGGAAACGACGATAGCCTCGTCGAGCCGGACTGTTGTTCCACCGGTAGAAAAATCGGGGAAATTTTCTGGAGCCAACTTCAATGGATGGCGCAAAGGGTGTTCTTCTGGCTTACCACACTTGGTGTGCAGAAATTCACTAGCGAAGAACCTCCAGTGCCTACTGCGGACATGCCAGACAATGAAAAGTTCATGATTGTTGAAGCGTGGGCGCAGGCAGATTTTCTTTGCAAAGGCTATATTTTAAGTGCTTTAGAGGATGACTTGTACAATGTGTACAGTGCAATAAATACTTCAAAAGAATTATGGGACGCACTTGAGAATAAGTACAAGACAGAAGATGCATGCTTGAAGAAGTTCGTGGTTGCCAAGTTTCTAAAATATAAAATGATAGACAGCAAAACTGTGGGAACCCAAGTTCAGGAACTTCAACTTATTTTTCATAACCTTATTGCTGAAGGTATGGTTGTGAATAAAGCATTTCAAGTGGCTGCAATGATTTAAAAGTTGCCTCCTTCGTGGAGAGATTTCAAGAACTATCTCAAGCACAAGCGCAAAGAAATGAAGTTGGAAGATCTTGTGATTCGTCTCAAGATTGAGGAAGACAACAAAACAACCGAGAAGAAGTCTCGTGGAAATTCAACAATCATGGGAGCTAATATCGTTGAAGAAACTGCTCCAAAAAGTAAGAAGAAGAAGAGATATTCTATACAGACTAAGGAGCAGAACAAAAAGAAATTTAAGGGCAACTGCCACAATTGTGGAAGAGTTGGTCACAAAGTCCCTGATTGTCGCTTCCCGAGAAAGGATAAGAAGAAGGGATAGACCAACATAGTGGAGAAGAATGATGACATTTGTAACGACCCGACCGGTCATTTTGAACTCTAGCGCGTCATCAGCGGTTTGAAGTCGTGAGCAACTTCGTTTCAGGTATTATGACCCGTGGGCGTGGTCAGAATTGAATTCCAGGAAATTTAGAATTGATTTGGAAGAAAAATCTCATTTAGGAGCCTTAAGTTGGAGAAATCAACTAAGATTGGAATTTTGAGTAAATGACCTTCGAATCAGGATTTGAAGGTTCCAGCAGATTCGTATGAAGATTTCGGACTTGGGCATATGTTCGGATCAGGTTTGGATAACCTGTGAGTGCTTCAGCGTATATTGTGGAAGTTAGCATTTTAGAAGGGTTTCATGAATTTGGGCTTGAAGTGCATATCAGTGAGGTTGATTTCCGTTTGGGATTCCGAGTCTGGGAATAGCTCCGTATGGTGATTCTGTAATTGGGAGCGCGATCGGAAGTGGATTTGGATGTCCGTAGGTCATTTTGGAGTCATTTGGCTAAAGATAGAAATTTTAAGGTTTTTGAGAAATCCGACCGGAAGTGGGAATTTTGATATCGTGTTCGGTATGTGATTTGGGAAGTTGGATCAGGTCCATAATATTGGATATGACTTGTGTGCAAAATTTGGGGTCAATCGGAGGTAATTTGACGGGTTTCGGCATCGAATGTGGAAGTTTGGAATTTCAAGTTCTTAAAGATTTGGATTGGAGAGCGATTCGTCGTTTCAGTGTTGTTTGATGTGATTTGAGGCTTCGAGTAAGTTTGTGTTATGTTTTGAGATATGTTGGTATGATTGGACGGGGTCCCAGGGGGTGGTTAACGGATCAAAGTTGAAGTTGGAAAAAAGGGCTGAAAGTTGCTGTCATCTGGTGTAATCGCACCTGCGAGGCTTTGACCGCAGGTGCGAGATTTGGGACTGGAGCTGAAGGGACCGCAGGTGCGGGATTTTGGTTGCACATGTGGAGTCGCAGGTGCGAAGAGTGGGTCGCAGGAGCGGGATTTTGCTTGGTCGAGTCAGAGCCGCACCTGCGATGGAATTTTCGCAGGTGCGGAGCCGCATGAGTGGCTATTGGACCGCAGGTGCGAAGGGAGGCCTGAGCAGAATGTTTAAAGACGGGTTTTTGTCATTTTTCACCCATTTTTCATAGGTTATGGACGATTTTGGAGAGCTTTTCAAGGGAGATTTCATCAGGGATCAGAGGTAAGTTGTTTCTACTCGTTTCTAAGGTTAAATACAAGATTGATGCATAAATTTGATATGGGAAATTGTGGGAAAAATTGGGGTTTTTGAATAAAAACCTATGAAATTTAAATTTGGAATTTAGCCACGAATTTGAGTATGGAATGTAGAGTAAACTGCATGATTGAACTAGTAGAGCTATGGGTAGCATGTATCTTTGAGAATTTCGGATTTCCGGGAACGTGGGCCCGAGGGAATTTTGGTTATTTCTCCGAGCGGGGTTGGGAAAGTATATAATATGAATTTGTTGTGAGTATTAGGATGAATTTTCATTGCTTTGCCGTTATGTGGTAGTTTCGGAGCGTTATGCGTCCGTTGGAGTCATCGGAAGGGCTTGGCAGTCGGTGTTAGAATTTCGGAGCGAGGTTAGTCTCCTTTCTAACTTTGTGAGGGGGAATCGTTCCCCTAGGTGAATTAATTCAGTACATGCTATTATCTTCGGGGGCTACGTACGCACGAGGTAACGGGAGTCCGT
The DNA here is from genome assembly GCA_005239525.1 of Nicotiana knightiana. Classification (NCBI taxonomy): domain Eukaryota; kingdom Viridiplantae; phylum Streptophyta; class Magnoliopsida; order Solanales; family Solanaceae; genus Nicotiana; species Nicotiana knightiana. The sequence goes on from ML379590.1 coordinate 4,657, forward strand.
GCGTAGCTACTATTATGTCATGTCCGAGTAGTCTAGGACTCACTAGCATGCCTTACGTGATATACCTGTAATCATGCCTGTAATATTAAATTGCTAATATAATCAAAGACGTAATTGAATATCTAAAAGAAAACTAGAGTTCATCTTGTTAATCTTCTAAAAGGAGAATTTATCTCTCTATGGATATTTGTGTACCTGGACTAGGTTGTGTCGTGGAATTTCATTAAACTTGACAAATGAGTTTCAAAAACAAATGATTTCAAAACCTATGTTTCATATTTCTTTTAATAAGGATTCTACCACTTCCCTGAGAAAACTATTTTCTTAATAAAAATATGGATTTAATGTGTGGAAATGTGGCAGCACCCGAGTCGCAGGTATGATTCGCGAGCGGGGGAAGCTTTATAATATTCAGTATAAGTGTGTCAACACTCGAATCGCAGGTATGATTCGCGATCGAGAGAAGCTTTATGGTAATTTGCTATAAATATGTCAGCACTCGAGTCGCAGGTATGATTCGCGAGCGGGGGAAGCTTTATAATATTCAGTATAAATGTGTCAGCACTCGAATCTAAGGTATGATTCGCGATCGAGGGAAGCTTTATGGTAATTTGGTATAAATGTGTCAGCACCCGAGTCGCATGTATGATTCGCGAGCGGGCGAAGCTTTATAATATTCAGTATAAATGTGTCAGCACTCGAATCTAAGGTATGATTCGCGATCGAGGGAAGCTTTATGGTAATTTGGTATAAATGTGTCAGCACCCGAGTCGCAGGTATGATTCGTGAGCGGGGGAAGCTTTATAATATTCATTATAAATGTGTCGGCACTCGAATCTAAGGTATGATTCGCGATCGAGGGAAGCTTTATGGTAATTTGGTATAAACGTGTCAGCACCCGAGTCGCATGTATGATTCGCGAGCGGGGGAAGCTTTACGACTATTCAGTGATTAGATATTCCTTCGACTCTGGCCGGTTGTCTTATCCTTGTGTGCGCATGACTATTTGGTACTGTTTTATTGATATTGGCTTGACATGTATTTGGGAAAAAGGACAGTGTACATTGTTGCTTATTCTCAGTAGTTACCTGGATTTCTGTACTTGATACGTATTCGCTGCTCACTGTCCTACATGTCTACTGTACTTCATCATATTCTGTCATATATTATAATTTTGGACCTTAGTGAGTGTCAAGTCAACCCCTCGTCACTACCTCTATGAGATTAGGCAGACGACTTACTGAGTACACGTTGTTTTTGTACTCATGCTACACTTGCTGTGCATTTTTATTGCACATGTACTTTCATAGCAATGTGGAGGATTCAGAGACTTAGGCGAGCTGCATCATCCGGAGGCGATCCGCAGCTGAAAGAGTCTCCTTCGCACTGTATCTATTTCATTTAAATTTCCTTGTCCAGCTGTATTTCGGACATGCTTGTAATGATTGTTGAATTCTTAGAAATTGCTCATGTACTTGTGACACCGGGTTCTGGGATATGTATTGGGATATAATTTCTTAAGTAAAATCTTTAAACCATTATTTTAATTAACAGAATTTTATTTGGTTATTTGTAATGAAGTGAAAGGAAGTGTTTTTCATAAATGTTTTAAAACGGAAAGTTATTTCAATTAATTAATGTTTTGGCTTTCCTGACCTTGACGTCCGGCGCCATCACGACCTTAGGGATTTTGGGTCGTGGCAACATGGTATCAGAGCGCTAGGTTCCCGTAGGTCTCACGAGTCATGAGCAAGTCTAGTAGAGTCTTGCGGATCGGTACGGAGACGTCTGTACTTATCTTCAAGAGGTTACATGGCTGTTAGGAGTACTTCCCTTATTGATTCTTCATCGTGCCAGTTGATTCCTTTGAGGCTTATGCCTATGTTCATTCCTACTCAATCTTACGCGTCGCGAAGCGCTTGCTATGGATCAGGAATCTGAGGAATGGAAATGGTGCTACGAATGTAATCCGAGATGCTTCCATGTGTAATTGGTCGTGGTTGTTGTTATGGCCCTGCAAAAGGGTAATATTATATTTCAGCTCAGTAACTGTGTTTCTGGGAGCCTTAAGGCTATGCTCAGGTAGTGATGATGCTTGCAATTAGATGTCGCGGTGTCGTTATGATGATAGAATGTTTGCCCGTATGTTGAGGGTGATGAATGGTTTGAAGGGAGGTCTTCTCAAAGTTTGATTTCGAGATTTTAGTGCTTTTGTGTCAGCAAAGGAAGGGCATTTGGGTTATGAATGGTACGGTTGGGGTTGATAAGGCAGTAAGACTTGGTGTCTTCAAGTGAGATGGGATATGCACATGTGACGTGTTATCTCGTCATTTATCAAATGAAATGTGTTAATTTGTCGATGCTATGGGTTCTTCGGTTGCGTGGGGTCAGAGTATTGAGAGGAAGCATTGAAGAATGCGGTTGGCAGAGATTGATCCTGAAGTGAGGCTAGGCGGTGGTTCCATTTCTGGGAGGCCAGGTGAAAGAAGCGGAAGTCGAGCAGTTGCAAAGTGGGGGAAATGACAGCGTATCTTGGAATTCAAAGTTATTGTCACACATTTAATGGATGTCCATGAGAAACGGACGAACTAGTAAATTGGTAAATGAAGCAGGGCGTAGCATGGGGTATTAAAATTGCAGGGAGCGTCCGCGTGTGATTTCCACAGGTGGGTTGTCTTCTGGGGATAGGTTAGCAATGAAGGGATTGACAGGTCTCGGTAAGGGGTTCTAGTGGCTATTCGGTAGGAGGAGGAATGTGTGAATGATGCTATAAAATTTGAGTATTTAGGGAGTGCTAGCAAGAGAGTTTAGAAGAATTGGACGGATTGGACGAGCAAGATCGTGTTATCAAAGAAGAAAGGATCTCTGCGGGGTCTAGAGTGGTGCAAGGAGTAGCTTCGAGCTAAGTGGGGGAGTCCCACCATCTGCAGTTGGGTCGTAGGGCTGTCTTCGCATAGGGTCGCGGATTGTCGGTGTGTTGGCAAGTTATTTCAGCTAAGGGAAAGGAGTAAGATGGTAATTGCGCGTGGGATTTGATGAATATGTGCAAAAGTTGGCCCTGTCGGGTCAGGGTTCAGGAAGAAGTATGATCGAGAGTCGAGCTTTTGCAGTAATTTCTGAGGAAAAGAAGGATGGGTGGAATGTTCTATGATGTGTTTCAGCATGCAGGATAGCATCTGATGAATGAGAGAAATAAACTCCGGATTGAAGAAAAGATTATCAAAAGGGTATGAGACGGTTTGCGGGATTCGGGCAGCATAGTTTCGTGAATCAAGGTCACTCGGGATGAGTGAGTGGTTGAGTTTGCTATGGGTTGAAGGAAGTTGTTATTATTCCTGAGGCAATTGAAGATGATTAAAAGAAGATAGATTGATTAGCCATGGTTGAAATGGCACATTTGCGGCAGTGATCGGTTCCCTGGTGTGATTTAGTTATGCATGTGGTTTGTGCCGGTGTGTGCGGGGTTTGTCGGCCGTCGTAATGGATCTCATGTGGGAGCATATGAGTGTTATGGCATGTCAGGTGTCGGCGGACCCCGAAAGGGTTATGGTGGTATACACTACTACTTAAGGATTTGCATAATTAGGTGATAATAGATATTCACTCGTGTCTTGAGATGGTGCTCTTGAATTGAGTCAAGTAAAAAGTTTCTATATGATGAAGTGTTCACCCTATTGGTGGTTCGGAAGCTATGGTGGAATCATGATTGGTATGTTAGGTGCGGGAAGCAGTATGTAACTGGGAGTAAGAATCGAGATTTAGGTCCGATGTTTATAAGGATGTCATGAGCTCGGAAGAGCAAGACAAAGTGATTTGAAAGTTCAGAGTCAGCTGGTGTTATCTTCAGTATCACCTGAGATTGATATTCGGCGAAAGAGGCTTTGTACCCTAGTCATGGGTTCTTAATGTGTTTTCCGGCCTTAGTGTGGTCGGTGTTATGGATGGGCAGACTTGTTGCCTTATGTGGAAGGTCGTGGAAGCATGACCGCGAAAATATTGTATAAAGCATGACAGGTAGTCACTTGAGGGATTTCAGATTTGGACTGAGTATAAAGAAGTGCAATATTTCTTAATTGAGAATTTATGCCTGGAGGGCGTTCGGTTCAGTTGATTATGGATTATGGGGTGTTAGTCCCGGTGATGATGGTTGTTCTCGTGTATTATGAGAGAAGGTGGGTTAATATGGACCCAGGCAAAAGCTATTAGCTTAGTTGGTGCAAGCAAGGTGGCTCGATGTTTGTGGATGAATTTAAATATGATTGTGGGCTCCGTATGAGCCATGCATGTTCCTTTCAGTAGAGCGTTTTTCATGGAAAGGTATTAGAACAACGGGTGTTGTTCCGTCTTCGTCAAATTCATGTGTTATTGTGATTGTGCCGTGCGAGTTGTGAAACAACATGATAATTTCCTATGTGTTGAGGTCCCGCGTGGTTGGGATGTTATGTGAGCAGGATAGCTCTTGAGATCCAGAGTGTATATATATATATCGCACCTCAGTTGTGCTTGAGTTTTGTTGCATACGGCTCTATCAGTCTCCGCATGATGGTATTATGCACTTAGCGTGCTTGTGATCGATATTCAGTAATTTGTAATAGTAAGCGATTCAGCTCCGTGTATATTTCCTTATGTGAGTTTTATGATGGGATCGGGTGGCACGCCTCCGCGGGTATGTTATTTGGATCGGGTTGCACGCCGCAACAGTGTGATGATGAGAAGGGTTAATATGTATTTATTTTCTTTTGTTTTATTTCCTATTTTCTGGTAAGAATTCATATTAGTTGTGTGAGCTGAATAGTTCCGTCCTGAGTCGTTTCTTATTATCATGTTCGAGTTATGGCCTATTGGCGCGATGTGTATCATGTGAGGTTGTTGGTCAAGTTGGGGTGGTTTGTTGTCTGAGCAGTTCGTACTGGGTGAGACGAGGTTATTGGATCAGGGATCAGTGCGATGAGTTTATGTGAAATGTATATTAAAGAGAAATACCATTATTCAGGTTCATAATGAAGAGATGATTCTAGTCAAGATGAGGTATTCAAGGATTTGTTAACTCTGCAGTTGAGTGTGAATTTTTGCACATTTCCTCCGTTGTGGTGGTATCGCCAGCATTATAGCAGGATGTCTGTATATTTGTTATGAGGTGCATCAGGAGCATCAGATTCGGGGACCTTGGCTATTAAGGTTCAGGGAGCGTCATTGTGGTAACATGATGAGTTATGCGGTGCATGGTGCCGATTTAGCAAGGGTAAGCAGTTATGATCTGGTATATCATGTGCTAGTTGATGCAGTGCTTATATATTAGAACTAGGCCTGGCAGAGAAACTTCAAGTGTTTGAATGAATTCTGAGCTTATTATATGGATAAATAAGAAATCTCCAGATTTGATCAGGCTATTATGCTCGACTGGGTTGTGGTAGCACGGGAAGGTGCTCGATATCTTAAACAGTGGTTTCAGGTAACTCCAAAGCAGTTCTTAGCACGTTCGAGGATGAATGTCGGTTTAAGTGGGGGAGAATGTAACGACCCGATCGGTCGTTTTGAGCTCTAGCGCGTCGTTCAGCGGTTTGAAGTTGTGAGCAGCTTCGTTTCATGTATTATGACCCGTGGGCGTGGTTGGAATTCAATTCCAGGAAGTTTAGAATTGATCTGGAAGAAAATTCTCATTTCAGGAGCCTTAAGTTGGAGAAATCAACTAAGATTGAAATTTTGAGTAAACGACCGCCGAATCAGGATTTGAAGGTTCCAGCAGGTTCGTATGAAGATTTCGGACTTGGGCGTATGTTCGGATCGGGTTTGGATAAACCGGGAGCGCTTCGGCGTATATTGTGGAAGTTAGCATTTTAGAAGGATTTCGTGTATTTGGGATTGAAGTTCATATCAGTGAGGTTGATGTCCGTTTGGGATTCCAAGTTTGGGAATATCTCCGTAAGGTGATTCTAGAATTGGGAGCTCGATCGGAAGTGGATTTGGATGTCCGTAGGTCATTTTGGGGTCATTTGGCTAAAGATAGAAATTTGAAGGTTTTTGAGAAATTTGAAAGTTTTTGAGAAATCCGTCCGGAAATGGGAATTTTGATATTGTGGTCGGAATGTGATTCCAGAAGTTGGACCAGGTCCGTAATGTTGGATATGACTTGTGTGCAAAATTTGGGGTCAATCGGAGGTGATTTGACGAGTTTCGGCGTCGAATGTGGAAGTTTGGAATTTCAAGTTCTTAAAGATTTGGATTGGAGAGCGATTCGTCATTTAAATATTGTTTGATGTGATTTGAAGCTTTGAGTGAGTCCGTGTTATGTTTTAGGATAGGTTGGTATGATTAGACGGGGTCCCGGGGGCCTCGGGTGGATTCCGGGTGGTTAACGGATCAAAGTTGAAGTTGGAAAAAAAGGGCTGAAGGTTGTTGTCATCTGGTGTAATTGCACCTGCGAGGCTTTGACCGCAGGTGCGGCTAAGGGCGCTGCAAGTGCGAGATTTGGGGTTGGAGCTGAGGGGACCGCATGTGCGAGAGTTTGGTCGCACCTGCGGAGTCGCAGGTGCGAAGAGTGGGTCGCAGGAGCGGGATTTTGCTGGTTCGAGTAAGAGTCGCACCTGCGATGGAATTTTTGCAGGTACAGATCCGCATGAGCGGTTATTGGACCGCAGGTGCGAAAGGAGGCCTGGGCAGAACGTTTAAAGACGGGTTTTTGTCATTTCTCACCCATTTTTCATATGCTATGGACGATTTTGGAGAGCTTTTCGAGGGAGATTTCATCAGGGATCAGAGGTAAGTTGTTTCTACTCATTTCTAAGGTTAAATACAAGATTTATGCATAAAGTTGATATGGGAAATTGTGGGGAAAATTGGGGTTTTTGAAGAAAAACATAGGAAATGTAAATTTGGAATTTAGCCACGAATTTGAGTATGGAATGTAGGGTAAATTGCATGATTGAACTAGTAGAGCAATGGGTAGCATGTATCTTCGAGAATTTTGGATTTTCGGACACGTGGCCCGAGGGTATTTTGGTCATTTCTCTGAGCGGGGTTGGGAAAGTATATAATCTGAATTTGTTGTGAGTATTAGGATGAATTTTCATTGCTTTGCCGTTATGTGGTAGTTTCGGAGCGTTATGCGTCCGTTAGAGTCATCGAAAGGGCTTGGAAGTCGGTGTTGGAATTTCGGAACGAGGTAAGTCTCCTTTCTAACTTTGTGAGGGGGAATCGTCCACCTAGGTGAATTAATTCAGTACATGATATTATCTTCGGGGGCTACATACGCACGAGGTGACGAGAGTCCGTGCGTAGCTACTATTATACCATGTCCGGGTAGTCTAAGACCCACTAGCATGCCTTACGTGTTATACCTGTAATCCTGCCTGTAATATTAAACTGCTAATATAATCAAAGACGTAATTGAATATATAAAAGAAAACTAGAGTTCATCTTGTTAATCTTCTAAAAAGAGAATTTATCTCTCTATGGATATTTGTGTACCTGGACTAGGTTGTATCGTGGAATATCATTAAACTTGACAAATGAGTTTCAAAAACAAATTATTTCAAAACCTATGTTTCATGTTTCTTTTAATAAGGATTCTACCACTTCTCTGAGAAAACTATTTTCTCAATAAAAATATGGTAATTTGGTATAAATGTGTCAGCACCCGAGTCGCAGGTATGATTCGCGAGCGGGGGAAGCTTTATAATATTCAGTATAAGTGTGTCAACACTCGAATTGTAGGTATGATTCACGATCGAGGGAAGTTTTATGGTAATTTAGTATAAATGTGTCAGCACCCGAGTCGCAGGTATGATTCGCGAGCGGGGGAAGCTTTATAATATTCAGTATAAGTGTGTCAGCACTCGAATCGCAAGTATGATTCGCGATCGAGGGAAGCTTTATGGTAATTTGGTATAAATGTATCAGCACCCTAGTCGCAGGTATGATTCGCGAGCGGGGGAAGCTTTATAATATTCAGTATAAGTGTGTCAGCACTCGAATCGCAAGTATGATTCGCGATCGAGGGAAGCTTTATGGTAATCCGGTATAAATGTGACAGCACCCGAGTCGCAGGTATGATTCGCGAGCGGGGGAAGCTTTACAATATTCAGTATAAGTGTGTCAGCACTCGAATCGTAGGTATGATTCGTGATCGAGGGAAGCTTTATAGTAATTTGGTATAAATGTGTCAGCACCCGAGTCGCAGGTATGATTCGCGAGCGGGGGAAGCTTTATAATATTCAGTATAAGTGTGTCAGCACTCGAATCGCAGGTATGATTCGCGATCGAGGGAAGCTTTATGGTAATTTGGTATAAATGTGTCAGCACCCGAGTCGCAGGTATGATTCGCGAGTGCGGGAAGCTTTACGACTATTCAGTGATTAGATATTCCTTCGACTCTAGCCGGTTGTCTTATCCTTGTGTGCGCATGACTATTTGGTACTGTTTTATTGATATTGGCTTGACATGTATTTGGGAGAAAGGAAAGTGTACATTTTTGCTTATTCTTAGTATTTACCTGGATATTTGTACTTGATATGTATTCGCTGCTCACTGTCTTTCATGTCTACTGTACTTCATCATATTCTGTCATATATTATAATTTTGGACCTTAGTGAGTGTCAAGTCAACCCCTCGTCACTACCTCTCTAAGGTTAGGCGGGCGACTTACTGAGTACACGTTGTTTTTGTACTCATGCTACACTTGCTGTGCATTTTTATTGCACATGTGCTTTCATAGAAATGTGGAGGATTCAGAGACTTAGGCGAACTGCATCATCCGGAGGCGATCCGCAGCTGACAGAGTCTCATTCGCACTGTATCTATTTCATTTAAATTTCCTTGTCCAGTTGTTTTCGGACAGGCTTGTAATGATTGTTGAATTCTTAAAAATTGCTCATGTACTTGTGACACCGGTTCCGGAATATGTATTGGGATATAATTGCTTAAGTGACATTTAAACCATTATTTTAATTATCAGACTTTTATTTGGTTATTATGTAATGAAGTGAAAGGAAGTGTTTTTCATAAATGTCTTAAAACAGAAAGTTATTTCAATTAATTAATGTGTTGGCTTGCCTGACCTTGACGTACGGCGCCATCACGACCTTAGGGATTTTGGGTCGTGACAACATTGATGATCTTTGTGCAATGCTTTCGGAATGCAACTTAGTTGGAAATTCGAAGGAGTGGTTGATTGACTCCGGAGTCACTCGACATGTTTGTGCTGTCAAAGAAGCATTTGCGACTTACTCTACTGCTGGTCCCGAAGAAGAGATTTCCATGGGAAACAACTCAACAACCAAGATTTAAGGTTATGGGAAGATTTTCCTAAAGATGACTTCCGGCAAGGTGTTAACGCTCAACAACGTTCTTCATATTCCTACTATTAGGAAGAATTTAGTTTCTACTTCTTTACTAGTGAAGAATGGATTCAAATGTGTATTTGTTTCTAATAAATTTGTTGTAAGCAAGAATGAAATGTACGTTGGAATGAAATGTACGTGGCTGAAACGAACACAACCGTGAGAACCATAGATGGTTAAGGATTGATTGAGTGACTTATTTTGTCTAGGTATACAACAAAGATCGACGGCTCAAAGATATCAAATCTACCGATTGACCGAGTATATCCGATATAAGTTCACTACGGAAAGTTCAAAGGAAAACCTACTTATCTATATGCAATTAATTCTTGCATGTAAAACACACACACGTCCGTGCATTCCTTTATTTTATAGACATTCCCCATTCATGTGGAGGATTGTTGGTCTTTAAGCTTAGTCTAGATTAATTTTAAGCTTGGTGTAGCTTAAAGAGAGTGAATGAAAAATGGTGGGAAAAGAAATGGAGGAAAGTGAAATTTTGAATTAGTGCACTTTGTCCCTCATTGGAAGAAGGAAAGAAAATCTATGTGTATATATAGAGAAACTCTTCTTCTAGCTCTTAAAAAGTTGAGAAGAAGGCAAGCCTCGCGTCGTCGTCGTCGTCGTCGTCGCTCGCTCGGCTTCGGCTTCGGCTTCGGCTTCGGATTCGGATTCGAATTTGGATTTGGTCAACGATTGATTGATTAATATTTTTGGACAAAATTCTTTTCAAATTATTTAATTATTAATTTAATTAATTAATGGAAAAATTGATTAATCTTTTTGGACAAAATTCTTTTCAAATTATTTAATTAATTAATGGAAAAAAATTCAAATCCGGAATAACTTGTGACCCGGTCCGGTCCGACCCGTTTTCTTTTCCAGATTATTTTTAAATCCGTTTTTAAATTTCCCGCAATATTCATACCTGTTCCAACAACTATGGCTGTTCTGAAAGGTTGCAAAACCTTTTCAGAAACAGTACGAAATTTGCTATAAATATACCTTGAATCCCATTATTTTTACTTACTAATTTTTCTGATCTTCTTCTTCTTCTTCTGCACAAAATATTCCAGTGTGTTTTACAGCCTTCGAGTGGTTCGCTGTTCACCGGCGTTTTTGGTACTGATACGCTGGTGAGTTAAATCGTTCTATCCTGGGAGGATATATTCCAACACCTCGGGTACTTGAAGAGAATAATTTCCTTAAGGACACACTGTGTATGCAGTGGGCTCAGTTTATTCTTATATTATTTTTCATAGAAAAAAAAACTAAGGACGCCTGGAATAGCGCGACCGCGCTCAGCTCGCGCTAGTGGTCGCTTTAGTCAGGTTTCTCACTGTCCCTGGTATATTCCACTAGCGCGGCCGCGCTAATCCTGCGCTAGTGAGGTTTCATACTGTTTTCGTATTTTTCAGAAAGTATTATTATTTTATTTTACAGCAATACAGATTATTAACACTTCTTTGGTCCTGCTTCATAACATGTAAATCACTTTTCACTCAAAAGTTAAACTTGTATATTTTATAGCTTTTGGGTATTAAATTTACATAAAACTTAAATGTAATCTATGATCAAATTAAATTTCGATTAACAAAAATGAAAAAATACTTTTTAATACAGAAAGACTTCTGTCATATTCATTATGGCACTCCCTATTGCATAAGGTTTAGCCGAAACAATATTTCCCGCATCTAAAAGCAAATAATATAGTGTGTGCGTTTTGTTTGACCATTGTGGTTTAGTTCATTGGAATTATTTATGATCTCTTTTTTAAATGAAAAATTCACCAATCCTAAAAGTTCAAGATATAACATTTTATAAATGGTAGATATTATATGGGTCAAAATCTGACTAAGAAAATTCAACACGAAGATGTATGATCAGAAGTAATTTGGCCGAGGTCGACCAGTGATTAACGGAACTTACCGTCGAACAGTCGATTACGACCGAGGTCAAGTGTCACGAACAACAGTAACGGCTAGTTTTGTAATAGGATCTTTAGAGAGAATATTCCATTGAATATTCTTTGTACTAGTACTTTTAGCGTTGTTTAGGGGTATGTCCCATATAAATAGAAAGAGAAATAAGGTAAACGACATGTAAGATTCTTTGATAAGAACTCTCGTGAAAAGCAAACTCTCTAGATAAATACAAAAAATACCTTTCTAAATAGATTCATCTTTTTGGATTATTCTATATCATTCCCATCAGAACCGAGAAAGCCTTCAATATTCTCATAGTTACTTGTCATTCATCATTGTCAGAAAGAAGAATCATCTACCTCATTCAATATTGGGTGAATCATTCTCTTTATTTACACTTAGTGTTATTTATTGTTATTTAGTGCTTGATATTTCTATCACATTATTAAACTTGAAACATTAAATACACTTTGCATTAAATCTTTCCCGACACTATTCTACATCATTCACGTATGTTGATTATAGATCTGAAGTTATTATCTTTAAATAGGTTTTACCTCTCAAATATTAAATTAATTAGTTTAACCAAAAATTCACATTTTTTTGTCAAACAATTTGGCTCCGTCTGTGGGGACTTCCTAGTCAAAGTTTTAGTTTCTTCCGGATCTATTAAAAAAAAAAGGAAAACACAAAACCTATACTTTCTTGTGTATACAGATCTGACATGGCAGGTAACGGAGAAGAAAGGACGAAGGTGGTAGCCGATCTCAACACCAACTTCTTAAACACCTGTTGATACCCAATTTTTTTCATATATATTTTAAAAATACATATATACTTTTAAAATAGTGCATGAGCATCAACTAGTATTTTTCCATAATTTTCTGTAATTTTAAAGGATTTTTAATTAATTTATTCCAACATTTTATTATCTAAATAATTACTAATTACGTCACAAATAATTTTATAATAATTTTATTACTTAATTTTTATCATTTATATTTATATTTATATTAACCTTTAATCATTTTATGCATAATTATATTTACATCTTTAGGTTATAATTGCAATAACATTGTAATAATAGCTCATGCATGCATAATTACTTTATTTACACGAAAAATGAATTTTTATATTTTTATAATATTAAGTAATTATTTTAAATTATTTTCATTACAAATAGCATTTTTCATCATTTATTACTTATTTTTATAAATTATTTTATTAATTTAAGTGGGTAGTTAAAACTTAGCCCTTTTTATTAAATTTTTCGGACCTACCCAATAGCCCAATACCCTATCAGCCCAATAACCCAATAATTCAATACCCATTACCCTGACCCAACTACCTATACCCGTCCAATACCCACCTATATCTAATCTTGGATCAACAGCCCTAAATCAACCTTCCTTTTTAATATACCAAGACTCAAAACCCTACCTTCATTTCCCCCAACCCGCCGTCCTTGGATACTCTGCTCTCTTCTCTCTCACCCCCTCAAACCCTAGCCCCACCGTCCTTGGATACCTAGTCACACATTTCCGCTTGATTCATGGGATTTTCCTTCGATCCCTTGCCTTATATGGCTTCATCTCTCTACTGGTTATATGATTTTTATGTTACTTGGTGTGAATCTCAAGAGACTCGAACCAAATCTGGTTCAAAGTCTCTCATATCTCGATTTTTCGTCTATATTCACTCTGATACATGTGAGTACGAATATTTTCGTATTTTATGGTTTCAAATCTCTGATTCAAACTAGATTTGGTTCACTTTTGTTTATTTTTCTATGAACCTAGCTATTTCCTGGATAAATCTGCTTAGATCTTGTTAGATCTAAAACGATTTAGTGTTTGTTTTGGTATTTCCCCTTTAAAATTTTGATATTTTTGTTTCTTACAGCTTTTATTATTTTATGATTGATTTTTACCCTAAAACTAGGGTTTTGGTTCTAACAGATTTTTGCAAGAAAATATTTTAACATTTAAAGATTTTATCTCTGGTTTTCTTATTTACTTTTCGACTAATTTTTACTTGCTTTAATTAGTTCATCTATATATCTATCTCTTAGAGTTACGATTATTTAGTACTGTTTCTGCCGACTTGCCTTTAATTTTGTCAATTAAGTGTTAATTGATTAGGGTTTGAAATCAACTTTCCTTCAGTACCAATATTTCCTTATTGGACTTCACCTATTCTTACCTTATTTAGACTAATATGCGATTAATAACTTGTGCTATTTTTCTTAATTCCCTTACTGGCCTGATTTTTATGCTTTGATTATTAGAGTCGACTTATAATTAATTTTTTGGACTTATTTTTTACCTTATTAACCTAGCTCTTAACTACTAATTGATTCCGAATAAAGTTTTTCCTTAAATTAAGTAGTACCTTGCTCGATTCTGTCATGTTGATTGATCCATGATGACCTTAATTGGTTGTTAATTGATTCCAATCCTTATTTGTCTATGATTGACTTATTACCTTATTTGTCTGCCTCATTGAGTACTATTTAAACCCCTTCTTCCTCTCCCCTTAGACGGACTCGAACTCTCATTTTTTTTACTCACTAAAAACTTAAGCTCTCTTGTTCTGATTTCTGTACTAAGTGGTTATTGTTTGGCCAGCTGAAAGCCAAGGCCAAATTACTATGGAACTTAACTGCATTCCATATTTACTTGCTCTCTTCTCAACTGGTATGCCCTAACCTCTGCAATTTCATTCTCTATGCTTTGTTTGACTAGCATGTTTCAATTCCTAGCATGAGTCTGTCCTTCATATGACTATATGATTTCATTTGGTAATATTTTTAACTTAAGACTAAGTTATCTCAAATAGCATGAATACTCTCATAAGTTAATGTAAGGGTTTAGTTTGTTTTATTAACCTGTTCTGAACTTTATAAGGTACTATAAGCATGTAATCAAATATATTTGTTGCCTAACTCATCTGCTCTGTCTGTCTATTTCATGTACATGGCTAACTTAGTTGTTCTGCCTAATGGTTTATGTGGTTAAACAATGATTGTCATAAGTCCGGTATAATTACTTAGCTTGATCAAATTTCAATCTGTTTGAATTATGTGCTAAGCATCAACATTGTTTGTTTTCTTGATGCAGTTTTTTGCTTGCAACTCTATGTTCTGAACTTTCTTTCTTCTGAAACTGAACTGTTTATTTTAAAACCTGCCCCTTATCCTTTATGCACTGGTTTTCAAACTCCCACTCTTAGTCATTTAGGTTCTCACCACCCCTAGTGTGAGCACTGCCTAGGGTCCTTGAGACTCTTTTGAACTCTGACACATTGGCTGGTCTTCCAACCTTTTATGAGTTATCTTTCTGAATGTGGTTCTGGTGTGAGCATTGCCCGGGGTCCCTGAGTCCCTTGGGAACGTTGACACACTGGAAGCCTGATTTTAATGTACCATAGATGGATCACTACTATGCTCCCAAGCTGTTATGTTCGCATGCCTGATTTTCGGGTTTAGATTGGGCCTATGAAGGCTCCCTATAGTATAATTGTTACTATTATGTAATTCATTCAATACTTTGGGCTGTAATAATCTCTGTAATAACATATTTGGGATTAATTAGTAAAAGCTGGGGGGATTTTTCTTATATCTTTGTCCAAAATACTGGGTAGAAATCCTGCCTATAGGATTTAATTGTGCTGATTGAATTACGTGAGTACTAGACTGTGTTTAAAGATCCTGCCTATAGGATTTTCCTGATTATTCTGATTCTGTGTTTTCACATTTGCATACTAGAGATCCTGCTTATAAGACTTTTCGTTTAATTCTGCATTAGAAATCTTGTTCATAGGATCTACGCATATTTTCAACAAAACGTGCAATAGTGACTATGTCTATAGGATCCTGTTTGTTTGAAATAATAATCTTTTCCTGGCAATCTGCTTAATTTCTGCCCACATACGGTTAATAGATACCATGCCTATAGGAAATAAAAAAAATCAGTTTCAAACCTAGAAATCATGCCTATAGGATTTAAACTAATAGACATCATGCCTACAGGGGTTTAAATCGAGTCAACAATTAGAAATCATGCCTACAGGGGTTTAAATCGAGTCAACAATTAGAAATCATGCCTATAGGGGTTTAAATCAATTCAACAATTAGAAAGCATGCCTATAGGATATAAAAGGAATAAAAACTTGTCTTTATGAGTTAAAATCAGTTACACTTAGAAACCATGTCTATAGGTCTGTAATTTGTAAACTCGTAGAAATCATGCCTATAGGATTCTGTTAATCAATTCTGAATTCAACCAATTCTGGCCATCACCTAGGCAATCTGTAGGACTCATTAATGATTATGGGCTTAAAATTGTGATATATTACCTGCTTGGAATGCCCAGATTCGCGCTGAATAAAATAAGTAGGCAAACAAATATGTCACAATGCTCACCTTAATAAGACTGTCTTTATATTTTATTTCTGCTCATAGATATTCTGCCTACAGGATCCTAAAATTAACGAAGTTTGCTGATTCAATTGCGTGCTTTTGTTGTTTATGTGTGGAGGTCAACGTGAGCCCTTATTTGTTTATTTGATAGTCCTATTTGTCTTTTGTTTGTCGCCTAGATTTCTCATTTTTAAGTAACATATATTGGTCTAGAACCATCCTAAATAGATGTTCTAACACCTCCAGGGCCATAGCTAAGGGACGGGTAGGGCACGCATAAGGAACGAGCTAGAAGCTATTAGAACGCTTAGGTAATAACTGAAAGATAGTAATTGGGTAGTAAGGAGGTGATAGCCCTTGCGCTAATGCTATGAGTAACACCCCAACTTGGGGAAGTTACAAGTACTGCATGGAATGTGGAATGATCCTATAGGCTAAAAAACCTAGGATCCCCCTTTAATCCTGTTTAAAGTAACTTGTATTGTCCAAATTATTTTCCTCCCCTTTTAGACTAATTCGCTTAATTTAAGTTCGGCCGGGACCCACCGTTGTGGACCTCGAGGGGTGCCTAACACCTTTCCCTCAAGGTAATTTGAGACCTTACCCAATCTCTGGTGATGAAAACTGGTTTATGAGTTAATTTCTCTAGGTGCCCTAACACACCTTAATCCGTTAGGTGGCGACTCTTCCAATCCCTCACCCAATCCCAAAAAGAAGGAGTTGTCCCAGAAATGTCAAAACTCGATTTCGCGAGAAAAAGGGGGGGCGCGACAACACCTTCAACGAGGTCTCTGAAACAGAGGGTGAGGACGTAACACCAAACGCCTCTGTGTCTCACCCCTTCCTCACGGTAGTATCAACACTTCTCACGGTAAAGGAGCCTCTACGTCCACAACAGAAGAGGAACCACCAGCGGCGAAGAAACTGCTCGAAGCCTGGCTGACAAACACTTCGACCCTCATCCTCTTGTAGTAGGTAACACTCACAATGTTAATAATGCAGGTGACGACACCCTAGCAGCCATTTTAAGGAAGATGGACGAAATGGAGAATGAAAATAAAATGCTCTGAAACCAAATGAAAGAGCATCAAGAAAGGGTAGACAAAATACCGGGCACCCCAAAACTCTTGCCAAAAAGAGACGCCGGTCGATTTGTTGAGCAGTCGTACAGTGATGAAGTCGCACCACATGCCATACCTAAAACCTTCAAAATGTCGTCGTACCTGAAAATATACGACGGTACGATAGAACCCGAGGATCATGTGACTCGCTATGTCACCGGATTAAAAGGCAACGACCTCGCCAAAGAGCAAGTATCTTCCATATTATTAAAAAAGGTTTGGTGAAACCCTCACTGGGGGGTGCATTAACTTGGTATTCACAGCTGCATGTGCGCTCCATTGAGACATTTGAAGAGATGGCCGACAAGTTTGTAACGGCCCATGTCGGTGCTAAGAAAGCAGAGGCGAGAGTGAATGACATATTTTCCATCAAACAATCACCCGGTGAAGGGATTAGGGACTTCCCGCTCGGTTCAACCATGTAAGGATGAACTTACCGAATGTACCAGAAGGAATGGTTGTAGAAGCTTTCCAGAATGGGTTGAACAGAAGTGGTTCAAAGGAGACCATAAAGTTGTTGAGTCGGCTCATGAAGTATCGCCCAACCACTTGTGTCACGACCCAAAATCCCTAAGGTCGTGATGGCACCGGACATCAAGGTCAGGTAAGCCAAAACATTAATTAGTAAACAACTTTCCGATTTTTAAAACATTCATGAATACATTTCCTTTCACTTTATTACATAATAACAAAATAAAAATCTGATAATTAAAACAATGGTTTAAAGATTACATTTAAGCAATTATATCCCAACACTTATCCCAGAACCCGGTGTCACAAGTACACGAGCAATTTCTAAGAATTTATACAATCATTACAATGCATGTCCGAAATACAACTGGACAAGGAAATTTAAAATGAAATAAATACAGTACGAAGGAGACTCTGTCAGCTGCGGATCGCCTCTGGATGATGCAGCTCGCCTAAGTCTCCGAATACTCCACATTGCTATGAAAGTACCTGTGCAATAAAAATGCACAGCAAGTGTAGCATGAGTACAAAAATAACGTGTACTCAGTAAGTCGCCCGCCTAACCTCAGAGAGGTAGTGACGAGAGGTCAAATTAGACACTTACTAAGGTCCGACAATATAATATATGACAGAATATGATGAAATACAGTAGACATGTAAGACAATTAGCAACGAGTACATATCAANAATCATTACAATGCATGTCCGAAATACAACTGGACAAGGAAATTTAAAATGAAATAAATACAGTACGAAGGAGACTCTGTCAGCTGCGGATCGCCTCTGGATGATGCAGCTCGCCTAAGTCTCCGAATACTCCACATTGCTATGAAAGTACCTGTGCAATAAAAATGCACAGCAAGTGTAGCATGAGTACAAAAATAACGTGTACTCAGTAAGTCGCCCGCCTAACCTCAGAGAGGTAGTGACGAGAGGTCAAATTAGACACTTACTAGGGTCCGACAATATAATATATGACAGAATATGATGAAATACAGTAGACATGTAAGACAGTGAGCAGCGAGTACGTATCAGGTACAGAAATCCAGGTAACCACTGAGAATAAACAACAATGTACAATTTCCTTTTAACCAAATACATGTCAAGACAATATCAATAGAATAGTACCAAATATTAATGCGCACACAAGTGTAAGACAACCGGCCGGAGTCGAAGGAATATCTAATCATTGAATAGGTGCAAAGCTTCCCCCGCTCGCGAATCATACCTGCGACTCGGGTGCTGACACATTTATACCAAATTACCATAAAGCTTCCCGCGATCGCGAATCATACCCACGATTCGAGTGCTGACACACTTATACTGAATATTATAAAGCTTTTCCCCGCTCGCGAATCATACCTGCGACTCGGGTGCTGACACATTTATACTGAATATTATAAAGCTTCCCCCGCTCGCGAATCATACCTGCGAGTCGGGTGCTGACACATTTATACCAAATTACCATATTTTTATTAAGAAAATAGTTTTCTCAGAGAAGTGGTAGAATCCTTATTAAAAGAAACATGAAACATAGGTTTTGAAATAATTTGTTTTTGAAACTCATTTGTCAAGTTTAATGATATTCCACGATACAGCCTAGTCCAAGTACACAAATATCCATAGAGAGATAAATTCTCTTTTTAGAAGATTAACAAGATGAACTCTAGTTTTCTTTTATATATTTAATTACGTCTTTGATTATATTAGCAGTTTAATATTACAGGCAGGATTACAGGTATAACACGTAAGGCATGCTAGTGGGTCCTAGACTACCCAGACATGGAATAATAGTAGCTACGCACGGGCTCCCGTCACCTCGTGCGTACGTAACCCCCGAAGATAATATCATGTACTGAATTAATTCACCTAGGTGGACGATTCCCCCTCACAAAGTTAGAAAGGAGACTTACCTCGTTCCGAAATTCCAACACCGACTTCCAAGCCTTTCCGATGACTCCAACGTACGCATAACGCTCCGAAACTACCACATAACGGCAAAGCAATGAAAATTCATCCTAATACTCACAACAAATTCAGATTATATACTTTCCCAACCCCGCAAAGAGAAATGACCAAAATACCCTCGGACCACGTGTCCGGAAATCCAAAATTCTCGAATATACATGCTACCCATTGCTCTACTAGTTCAATCATGCAATTTACTCTACATTCCCTATTCAAATTCGTGGCTAAATTCCAAATTTACCTTTTCTAGGTTTTTCTTCAAAAACCCCAATTTTTCCCACAATTTCCCATATCAAATTTATGTAATGATCTTGTATTTAACTTGGAAATGAGAAGGAATCACTTACCTCTTGATGCTTGGGGAAAATCTCCCTTTGAAATCTTCCAAAATCACCCCAACCAAATGAAAAATGTGAGAGAAATGGCACAAACCCGACTTTAAAACATTCTGCCCAGGCCTCTTTCGCACCTGCGATCCAATGGCCGCTCCTGCGGCTCCGCGCCTGCGGAAATTCCATCGTAGGTGAGCGCACTGACTCAACCCAACATTTCTCGCTTCTGCGGTCCATTCATCGCACCTACGCTTCCGCAGATGCGACCCATCTTCCGCACCTGCGGCCTCCTCAGCTCCATCCTAGCCTCGCACCTGCAGTTCCTTAGCCGCACCTGCGGTCAAAGCCTCACAGGTGCGATTACACCAGATGACAGCAACCTTCAGCCTTCTCCAACTTCAAATATTGACCCGTCAATCACCCGGAATCTGCCCGAGGCCCCCGAGACCCCGTCCAATCACACCAACCTGTCCCAAAATATGACACGGACTTGCTCGAGCCTTCAAATCACATCAAAGAACGCCGAAATCACGAATCGCACTCAAACCCAATTCTTTAAGAACTTAGAATTTCAAACTTCTACATCCGACGTCGAAACCTATCAAATCACACCCGATTGACCTCAAATTTTGCACACAAGTCATACTCATCATTACAGACCTGCTCCAACTTCCGGTCGGATTTCTCAAAAACCTCCAAATTTCTATCTTTAGTCAAATGACCCCAAAATGACCTACGGACATCCAAATTCACTTCTGATCGCGCTCCCAATTCCAGAATCACCATACAGAGCTATTCCCAGAAACGGAATCCCAAATGGACATCAATCTCACTGATATGCACTTCAAGCCCAAATTCATGAAGTCCTTCTAAAATGCTAACTTCCACAGTATATGCCGAAGCGCTCCCGGGTTATTCAAACCCCGAGCCGGACATACACCCAAGTCCAAAATCATCATACGAACCTGCTGGAACCTACAAATCCTGATTCGGAGGTCGTTTACTCAAAATTCCAATCTTAGTTGATTTCTCCAACTTAAGGCTTCTGAAATGAGAATTTTCTTTCCAAATAAATTCTAAACTTCCTGGAATTCAATTTCGACCACGCCCACGGGTCATAATACGTGAAACGAAGCTGTTCACGACTTCAAACCGCTGAACGACATGCTAGAGCTCAAAACGAATGTTCGGGTCGTTACAACTTGGGACGAAATACACAACGCCTATTACGCCGAAGTACGAGCTGACGAAGATGACCTAAATGGGTCAACCCAATAGTTGACCTCAGTACAAGTCGAGTCCAGGAAAGATCGAAGAAATGACAACAGAAGAGATCTTGCAGGTCCACGAGCCAACTGAGAAAGACATCAACTGTATGTCAGAGGAGCCATCATGCTGCCTTCCCGCCACGACGAACGCCCATCTAGGCCAAGAACATGGACTCATCGAAGCGAGAGAGGTATTCCTCCCTTACTATCTGCTCACAATTTCTATGTTTCGCCCTCAGAAATAGTCTACGCACTAGAGAAGCTCGGCCCAAAAGTGAAGTGGCTGCAGAAGATGAGGTCTGACCCGAACACTAGGAAGTCAAACGCCCTCTGAGAATTCCACCAGGAATGAGGTCATAAAACCGAGGACTGCATCGCTTTAAGACAAGAATTCGTAAACATGCTTCACCAAGGTCACTTGAAAGAGCTGTTAAGCGACCGAGGAAGTGCCAACATTTATTGAGGACGCGAACAGCACCAGGGCCCACCAAAACCACCTTCTCCAACTCAGACCATTAAAATGATCATCGGAGGGTGCGATGACACATCAATCAACATCGTAAAAATCACAACCACCCACAAACTCAAACGGTCGATCACTCACGAACGGTACGACGAACTCGAAGAAAGTATCATCTTCGATAAGTTAGATACCCACGGTTTGGTTTTTCCTCACTATGATGATCTTGTTATCACTTTACGCATATTAGATACAGACGTGAGACATATTATGGTGGAAGATGGGAGCGGCGCGTGCATCATCCACCCTCGAGTGCTTGCACAGATGAAACTCGAGGATACGATAGTGCCACGTTACATCACAATAACCAGTTTTAACAATGCAATTGAACGGACATCTGGAGAAATCACACTCTCCATCCTAGCCAGCGACGTCACTCAGGGAACCCCATTCCACATCATGGATCAGGACACGGTGTACAATGCCATAGTAGGTCGGCCTTGGATACACGCCATGAAGGTCATCCCATCCAACTTGTACCAAGTCATCAAATTTCCCATCCCATGGGGAGTATTCAGCATCCGAGGGGAACAACGCACTTCCCAAGAATGCTATCGCGTTGCCCAAGATTGTACATACACCCAACAAATGAAGGGAAAAGACAAAGAGGCATAGCAATTAACAGGGTCGAGGTCGAGCGGTGATGAAGGGAAGGACGTCATCAAAGACCCCGAAATCGTAGAGGCCACGGGATCAACCATAGAAGATTTTGACCCCATACAACTCGATGATAACGACCATAGCAAGAGATGATAACGACCATAGCAAGAAAGCGTACATCGGCCACAAACTTTAGGAACCAGGTAAATTTTGTCATTTCTTAATTAACAATGCAGACTTGTTTGCCTTTTCCCATGCAGACATGCCAGGTATCCCGAAGGAGATAGTGACACACAAGCTAAACGTACCCCCGGTAAGGCAAGTTAGGCGGAAGTTCAATTCTGCAATAAACTATGTAGTCCGCGAAGAGGTTGAAAAAATGCTGGAAAACAGCTCCATCAGAGAATCAAAATACCCCCAATGGGTCGCCAACATAGTCATGGTGAAAAAGAAGAACGAAAATAGAGGATGTGCGTGGACTTCACAGATTTGAACAAAGCATGCCCGGAAGACTCGTTCCCGCTGCCCCATATTGATCAGCTCATTGACGCAACATCAGGGCACAAGCTGCGAAGCTTCTTAGACGCATACTCGGGCTACAACCAGATCCTCATGGAAGAGGAAAACTAAAAGAAAACCTCCTTCAGAGGTTGGTGAAAAAGATGTTCAAAGACCAACTCGGCAAAACCATAGAGGTCTACATAGACGATATATTGGTCAAGTCCAAAAGGAAACAAAATCACATCGATCACCTGAAGAAGCCTTCAATACACTCAGGCGTAGGGTGTCTCTCCTGTGCTTGTTCTTGGCATTGTGCAGTATGCCCATAGCACTTCCGACAGTAGTTTTGGCCATAGTCCCTTGGCGTTCTTGAGATTTTTCTTCATGATGTTTAGTATTGATTTGTTAGAGGACTCCGCCTGCCCATTTCCCGCGGGATGGTATGGGATGGAGAGTATTCTTTTGATATGCGATTTCTCGGAGAACTCGACGATCTTTTTCCCGGTGAATTGGGGTCCGTTGTCACAACTGATCTCTTTGGGGAGGCCGAAGCGTCACACAATATTCTTTCATATAAAGGCGATCACTTCTTGTTCGCGTATCTGGGCGAATGCTCCCGATTCCACCCACTTAGAAAAATAGTCAGTTAAAACCAAAAGATCCATTACCTCGCCCTGCTAGGAGGGATCCGACGATGTCCATCCCCCATTTGATGAAAGGCCAAGGTGAGGTGACCGAGTGGAGGTGTTTTCCCGCCTGGTGGATCATAGGGGCATATTTTTGGCATTTTTTGCATTTTCTCACGAAGTCGGCGGCATCTTTTATCATGGTGGGCCAGTAGTAGCCTGCTCATATGAGATATCTGACTAGAGCCCGATTGCCGGAATGAGCTCCGCAGTGGCCTTCGTGGACTTCTTCTAGAACGCATCGTGTCTGATTTGGGCCTAAGCATTTTTCTAAGGGGCCGACATATGTCCTTTTTTATAGGTCATTGTTTATGACGTTGTACATGGCCGCTTGCATTCGAAGCTTTTTGGCTTCTTCTTTTTTTTCATCTGGGAACACGCCGTCCTGCAAGTATGTAACAATAGAATTGTGCCAGTCCCAAGTTAGGTTTATAATCCTTACATCGATTTGATCGATCAATGAGTGGAGGAGCATGACCACGTTTCCTTATCCGGTTATACTTTTAGTGGCCGCCGCTAGTTTGGCAAGGCCATCTGCTTCGATGTTTTGTGCTCGAGGGATCTGGTCGAGCTGGCATTTATAAAATTCGGGTAACAACTTGCAGATCTCGGCCTGATATGTTTGTAACATTTGCTCTTTGATATGGAAATTCCCACTGACTTGGTTGACGATGAGTCGAGAGTCGCAGCGTAGGACGACGAGCCTTGCTCTGTACTTGAGTGCTAGCCTTAATCCTTCAAACACGACCTCATACTCGGACTCATTGTTAGTCATGTCCGGGCATCTTATGGATTGGAGAATTATTTCGCCTGTCCGAACCTCGAGTACGAGTCCCATTCCGGACCCTGATGAATTAGAGGCGCCATCGGTGTACAAAATCCATAGATCCTGTATTTGAGGGGAGGTGTTGGCGGCTTCTCTTTCGACTTCAGGCATTATTTTGCGGTGAAGTCGGCGACGAAGTCGGCAAGTACTTGCGATTTTATCGCCGTTCGTGGTTGATATGTGATATCATGTTCACTTAATTTTATGGACCATTTGGCCAATCTGCCCGATAGTTTGGGATTATGCAAAATACTTCTCAAGGAAAAAGTCGTGACTACCAAGATGGGTGGCACTGGAAGTAGGGTCTAAG
This sequence comes from Nicotiana knightiana, assembly GCA_005239525.1. Lineage (NCBI taxonomy): Eukaryota > Viridiplantae > Streptophyta > Magnoliopsida > Solanales > Solanaceae > Nicotiana > Nicotiana knightiana. Next base: position 28,943 of record ML379590.1, read on the forward strand.
CTTTCGTGAAACTACGACCAAGGCCAGGGCTAATTTTTCGAGGTGGGGGTACCTCGTCTCGGCGTTGACTAAGGTTTTTATAATGTAATAGATTAGAGATTGCGTACCTTTATTTTTTCAGACCAGGACTGCACTCACAGCCACATCGGACACGACTAGGTAGATGAGGAGGCGTTCTCCAAGTTCTGCTTTAGAGAGCAATGTGGTGATGATAGGTAGACCTTTAGCTCTTTCAGGGCGTCAATGCACTCGGAGGTCCATGGGAGGCCGTTATCTTTCTTTAGTACGCCGCATAACTTGTGGCATATGTCGGACGATCGTGAAATGAATCTCGATAGGGCGGCTATACGGCCGGTCATCCTTTGAACTTATTTTTTTTTGGTTAAGTTTTCCGGTATCCCCTCTATAGATTTTATTTGGTCGGGGTTGACCTCAATGCCTCGTTGTGATACTAGGAAGCCTAGGAATTTCCCCGAGGTCACACCAAACGCGCATTTTTCATGATTCAATAGTTTAGGGGACTGATGCAGTAATACTAGTCGAGGTTGGAGAACCAAGTCAGAGATACTCCTATGAGAACGGGTCGAGGAATGACGAAAGCAGAAGGCAGGACCTCGACGAAGCCAAAGAACGGAGAGATATGGCCTACGTAAGGATGATCACTCAAAAACAACAGGCAGAACGCTACTACAACAAAAAATCCAAGGTCAACCCACTCAAAGTCGGGGACCACATACTCAAGGCCAAAACAAAGGCAAGCAAAGACCCTCGAGACGGAAAACTGGGAATGAATTGGGACGGCCCATACAAAATCACGGCAACAACAAGCAAAGGGTCATTTCAACTAGAAACGATGGAAGGAAAACTACTACCAAACAACTAGAACATCGCCCACCTCAAGTACTTTAAATCCTAAGGAAAAATGTTCTCCGAGCCATACTTTTTTTTCCTCACCTAATTTTTGTCCCAATTGGATTTTCTCGGGAAGGCTTTTAATAAGGCGGCAAAGAGAACATTTCAAGCTAAAGTACGAACAGGTGAGGGCACAAGTCGATCAGTTCATTGCCCGACCTCTCAATACTTCTCCAGGTCAACCAATGAAGGGACTAGATAGACTGGGATTGGAATACCAGCCCGGAAAACATGTAAATTTGTCCAATATATATATATAAGCAAAACACACAAGTACATGAAGTTCGCCCATGTGTTCTCCAAAACAACACTGCATCAATTAAGCAAAAGTGACATTCGACCTCGTTCGAATTAACTAAAGTGACATTCGACCTCGTTTGAATCAATTAAAGTGACATTCGACCTAGTTCGAATCAACTAGAGTAACATTTGATTTCGCTCGAATTAACTCACATTCGACCTCGTTCGAATGAATTTCAACCTCACTCGAATTAACTCACATTCGACCTCGCTCGAATTAACTCACATTCGACCTCGCTCGAATCAGTTAAAGTCATATTCGACTTCACTTGAATTAACTCACATTCGATCTCGTTCGAAGTAATTAAGGTGACATTTGACTTCGTTCGAATTAAATTCATATTCGACCTCGTTCGAATTAATCCACACTCGACCACGTTCGAGTTTACATCTACCAACCCGGTTACGACTAAATCCAAAGTTCTTATAGTCAAGGCGACCAAACAATAAAAGCATACAAGAACAAACAGAGAAGATACAGAAACAAATAGCAAATATAGCATTCCACATTCAAAAATATATTTTTCACAAGGGCTGAACAAACACCCGGAAAAGTGAACACAAAAACTACAAGGGCATAACTATTCATCAACACCATCTCCACCATCGCCCTCGCCATCAAAATATGCGTCCTCGTACCAGGCACCATGTTCAATCCCGTCCAAATCCTATTCGCCATCATCAGTCCCCGTCGTAGCAGGGTCATAACCACAGGCAACCCGAGCTGCACGCGCCTTAGCAGATCTACTTCTCATACAAATCTCGCGAAACATCGGGATAAGCAGAAGTGTGAGAGGAGGACGACTGAGCCAACAACCACGCCTTCTCGTCCTCGAGAGCGGCGATTTGATCACCAAGGTTTGAAACCTCTTTCTCCAGCCCCCCCCCCCCAAATTCCCTATCCAATTTTGCCTTCCCTGAAAAGGCCACTCTTTATTTCTTCTTTTTTTTANATGACCATCTCTATATCATTCCCCGTTAAGACCGGAGGACGCGGATTGCATCCTCCAATGGCGCCACCTTTGCCAAAGCCGCCACCCGAGCCTCCTCGACCTTCTCCAATTCTGTCGTCTTCACAGTGACTTCATCACTCAAAGTGTCACCCCTAGTCGAACACTGCTCAAGCTCGGCCCGCAGAGATGCCACTTGGGTCTGAAGGTCTGCACACTCAGCCTCAACTCCTTTGCTCATTTTGAGCTCTTACTCATTATCTCTAAGCGCCCCCTCGAGCTCGCTGCATTTACCAATGAATCTCATAGCTCATCATCTTTCTGCTTCGGCTCGTCTCTGATAGCTTGGAAGTTACCACTTACACCGAACCGCCTGCATATCTCGTGGTGCTTGACGCGGTACTTGTGATACTTCCTTTCCATTTTCTTAAAAATGGCTTTCCGCCTCTCTTTTCGGCGGGCACTCTCGATCTCCAAAATAATGGTCTAAAATAAAACGAGAAAGCAAAAGAGGAAGAAAGTCAATCTAAAATAAAAAGAAAGAGGGAAAATGCAAAGCATAGAAATTAGGAAGATCAGAGACTTACCCTCAGGGCGAGGCCGACTATGCCCGATGACAGGACAACATCATTGAATGTCTCTAAGGTCCTGCCCTCCGCATTAGAAAAAAGAGGACCCAAGGAGGGGACCACGTCCTCCGAGTTTACCAGCAAGTCACGATCCAAGGGGACGACGATGGTACGAGTGGATCCCTCCAACCTCTTTCACCCGAGTGAATCCTTCACTCAACACTCGCACCTCCTCGGGATCCACGTCAGAACCGGTTTCATAGTCGTCCTCGGTAATATCCTCCCCTCTCTGTTCGGCCAACGAAGAAACACCAACCTCAACCCTCTGTTCCACGGAGCAACAACCGGTAGATTCACCTCGCTCTCCGACGTAGCAATGGTCGGTCAATGGTCACCCCTCGTAGACTCCTTAGCTAAATGTCTCGTCGCCGCCCTCCGCCCTCCTCCTCCTGAGTGGAACCAAGTCCTCCTCACTCAGCGACGACTCATCTACCAAATGTAGCACGGGAGGAACCAGAGTCTCTGTTGTTAGGGTCGTCGACGGTCGACTAGGTCTACACAATGCCGGGGCCGAGAAGTAGTGGCCATCTGAGCAGACTTGTCCGCAGTCGCAACCAGTGAAGATCCCGTCGTAGCACTCGGTTGACGGAACGCGGGAGTAGGAGACCTCGCCCTACTCGGAGCTCTCCGACCTAACAAAAAAAACAAAGTTAAGTCAACCCCACTATACAAAAAAACGGACGACCTGAAGGCCGAAGCAACAAAAATTCAAGAAAATGACTCGCCGACCGCGGAGGGCTTGGACCCAAACTTCTTGTGGAACTCCGACCATTCACGGATCCCCACTGTATGTGGCAAGACCTGACTTACCTAGTGTTGAATTCCTGCAACCAACGGAGGAGGTTCTTTCTCGGCTGAACAAAGAAAAAATGGAACAATTAAGCTACTACCGGAATAAACGAAATGAACATTTAGCAGAGGTACTTACGAGCATAGTTCAACGCTTGAGGAAATCTATTAGGATTTGTCACTACGTCCTCGGTCTTGACGTAGAAAAAGTTAAACCAGAACTAACGATTGGCCTTATCGTCCATCGTCACTACCAAACCCTTACTTCCACGGTGACGAAGGTGTAACATCGTCCCCCTATGGAAACTTGGCGTGAAGTGTTGCATTAGACGGCGAATAGAAATTTCGCGGCTGGCCAGTTCCGCGTACTTCGTCAACATAAGAATGAGCGTATAGATGTAAGGGGAGAGTTGGGCTAGGCAAAACGCTGTAATAGCGGCAGAATTCCTCCGCCAATGGGGGAAGGGGAAAAGAATAGCCCACGTAGAACGAATACGCGTAGAAGGCGCAATATCCAGGGCGGTGAATCTGTACCACGTTGCAGCCGGCCAGGACCAGGTCAATGTGGGACGGGATTTTGAAATTGGCCCTAAAGTCAGCAAGGGCAACCACGTCCATTTCAGATTCTACAGGCCCGGGATCGTCCGCGGGCCGTTTCGAGAAGTCCGACATAGCTTTCTCATTACAAGAAATTATTTCCTCCACAATAAGGAAGCTTTCATCCTGTGCAACAATGGCAGCCCCATCGCCATGGGGGGGGGGGGGG